>JAMPIV010018538.1:490000-740000 GCA_024509875.1 Oreohelix idahoensis
CGTGATGAGATTTCTTTGCTTATCTCTTACTAATGTAATATTGTTTGCCCGGTGGTCACATTTC
The DNA here is from genome assembly GCA_024509875.1 of Oreohelix idahoensis. Lineage (NCBI taxonomy): Eukaryota > Metazoa > Mollusca > Gastropoda > Stylommatophora > Oreohelicidae > Oreohelix > Oreohelix idahoensis. The sequence continues at coordinate 490,065 of JAMPIV010018538.1, forward strand.
TATCATATCGAGGGGGTATTTCTGTCGTCTAGAGGACATATTTCTATAACCCGGCCGGGATATTTCTATCACCTCACATACATATTTCTATTTATTTAATGTACTATATTTCCATGGTAGCCTCCTGTTTGGCACGATTGGTAGACAATATAAAAACCTATCACCACATCCCCCACTTGTAAAATAAAATAAAAAAAAATAAAAAATTTTAAAAAAGTGAAATCTTAAGTAGCTGGGATTCGAACACACGAACGCAGGAATGTTTCTTTTATAAATTTCCTACTATTGTTCGATTGTGTTTTGCCCTAGTGACGTGAACAGAAATTTACGCGTGATGTTTTTTGTGCGGGTCATTGATCTGGTTTCAACTCAGGGTGGGGTCAATTTTCCTGTTCATACGTTATGATAACGTTTTTATCGACCAAACCATGCCGAAGCGCTTGCGCGTGAACTATTTTCTGAAACAGTATCTCTACACAACAACCACTATGGCTCCATCACGAAATTCATACGCTCGGACTACTTTTATTGGAAAGTCATTGTCTTAATCACGAATTGTTTTAGACATGTCTCATTCTTTAAATAGACCTGGACCGGTGAACGTCTCTGAAAAAACGTTGTGAAAGCCTTCTCATATCAAACTTCTGAAAAAGCAACAGCTCACCACCAAACGTATGTTATTCTGTTTTTATTCGTATTTTGTGTTAAATATCTCTGGCCTTTAAGAGATATATGTCTGTGTCTTTTTAAGGGTATTCTGTGGAAAAATATCTGGGTATGTGTTTGTGTTTTCATTTTTTCTAGGCGTATTTTCTTAACACTCAGAGACTGGAAGAAAACCCTATGCAAAGTTCTAAATGTATTATATGTATATGTGTGTATTCGTCTGTTTTTCCTTATAATAATATAAAAATAATAATAGGAAGTTAAAATATATAACACTTCTTTATGTATAAAAAATAAATATTTTTATATAGCTGTTTTCGCTAGGATATATACAATAAATATCTTTAAAAATATCTGTTTTGGTTGTATTCGTTTGTTTTCGTTTATGTTTTAGGTCTTCGTGTTTTTGTGTTAAGGTGTTAAATATAAATAAATATCTCTGTTATTTTTATCTGTGTGTTTTGTTAAGAGGTTAACTCCGAGACTAACTTATTATTCCTTATCCGTGTGTTGTATTAAATATCTGTTTTCTATTTAAAAGACATGTCTGTGTATTCGCTTTTTCGCTAGCCAGTGTTGGTAAAGGGTTTTTCAAAGTTAATATGTCTAGACTAATAGGTATTTTAATAATAGTTGTTTGTTAAATTCTTACATGTGTGTATGGTTTAGCTAAGTTAAGAATTATCCGACTTATTTTGTATGTGGTGGGTGTAGTAGTGAGAAAAATTCCTTAGTTTAATCCTTATCTACGTTTCTCGTCTATTGTTAAACTCGTGCGAAAGCAAATTATATTTGGGTTTTAAAAAATTATCCGTGATACTTACAACTTGTAATACTTTGTGGTAACAACACTCTAAACTTGTATAGACTAATAGTCTATTTCAAATACTTGCTTGGATGTAGCGCAAAGATGTTTGGGTAGATCGATAAATTGATTTGATTCCACAACACATGCGCTCGAGTCGTATTTCTGTACTCACAAGCTGCTTCTATAAAGAACTTCTCATAGTAACTACAAACATATTACGTTAATAATAACTAAGGACTCAATTCACTACAAACTACCTAACCAGCCCGTGAAAATTAGACAACATAATAGTTTAGAAAATAGCGTATTTTGGCTTTTAAAACAATACTGAACTACACACGGAAAAAGATAGAGATAACACAATCAACATATTACATTAAGTCACCTTGCTATAACCATAATTGAAACTAACATACACTTTAATAAATACTTATATTTTCGTTATTTTAAAAAAGGACAGGTCAACTCGGTACTGTCTCGCGAACGGGGCTGAGTTTTAAATCCATATCTTTGCTTCCACAGCGCGCACGCGGACCATTCTGATATGTTAACACCGTTTTCCTTTAATAACAGACTAAACAATAAGACTAGTTATAAGGAAGAGTAGGCGAGGGTCCATGAACACTCTCTTTCTCTCTTCCTCTCTCTCTTTCTCTTTCTCTCTTTCTCGCTTCCTCTCTCTCTTTCTCTTTCTCTCTCTCTCTTTCTCGCTTTCTCTCTCTCTCTCTCTCTCTCTCTCTCTCTCTCTCTCTCTCTCATTACATGTATTTAATTTTATTTATGTGTGCCTAACGTCTTTTTGTTCATCTTTTCACAGATGGAGTCAATTCAACGACGGGGCTATGCCTGTTTACACTGCCAGTCTGTTTTCAAGCGAGGTCATGATCTCACTCGGCATATGGCCACAGCACACGACCGCCACAATCATGAGTGCGCTTTCTGTGGTTTAGTATTTACCAGACCCGATACGCTGAAACGTCACATAGAGAATAAACACGGGTCCGGCTCAGCACAAACAGACACATCAGTGGCACAAACCAACATAATATGTACCAGATGTGGGGAGACTTTCACCCGCCGCGCCGACCTATTACGACACAGCAAGAGCAGGCACTCGCTGACTCTACTAGTATGTGAGGTCTGCAATAAAAACTTTACCCGCCTTGACAATTTACGCATCCACAAAAAACACCAACACACCTCTTCAACAGCAGCAGACACAGCAGCAACACCGCAGAACCCACCAATACCACCGCACCATAATGACCGCGCACTATCATCAGACACAAAGACATCATCTGCTGCAGCAGGGACAACAGACTCAACGCACCAACAGACACCACCAACCGGTGCCATAACAGACTCAGCATCTATGGCGGCCTCTACCACCACAACAACTTCCACACTACCAAGAGCCCCCTATTCAACAAGTCCCACCCCATCTCACCCACCAAAAACAGGCCAGATCAAGAAACGCCCCATGACCAGTACCCAACCCCATATCAAAAAACCCCGCTTGACGTCTGAAGAAGACAGCTTACGAGACTTACAGGCTGACATAAAACAAATATATACACAGAATTGGAGTGCGATCAAGACACATTCCAATAAACATAAATATTTATCGACTTTCACTTTTTTCCATAATAGCCAAAGAATTGAATGGGAAAGTCTTTTGCTTCCTGTCTTTACACAACAGACAAAACGCTTCAAGATTAACTTCAGTCACCACGTAGTTTTGAGACACAGAGAAACAAATGACCTCCGTTTCTTTCATGCCTCAAATAATAATAGCTGTGTGTTAGAACAGCCTCACTTAATCAACAACATTACAGATTTCAAATCTTTTCTCTCAAACTTACAAGACACCGACATTATCACAAACGCACAATTAAACAGACCAAACACAAAATATTTTGTCGAAGCCGTCCCGGCCACATCCTTCTATCTATATCATATTCAAGACCACTCAATCGCTTGACCAAACACCACAACAAAGTAGACAAACACACATTCTTAGACGTCCTCAACACACAACAAGCACAGGGTGGGAAAAATATCGGATTCAGAGCACACAAATCCTCCATCTACACATACGAACAACACCGCAACGCCCTATCTTACTTTTACATAAAACGACAGGTACATCCCGACAACGTCACCACCTCACCCCTCAACATTTAAACTGTCTGTACACACACAGATACCTACAGGTATATACAACACCTCTATTTCTTACGACGTGACGACAATGTGACGACAATGTGACGACACATATCCCTCAAGGTCTGGCCTGTACCCCTGTGATAATGTATAAAAATCTGTGATATACATACATCTACCTATATATATATATATATATTTATATATATATATATATATATATATATATATATATATATATATATATATATATATATATATATATATATATATATATATGTATTATTGTACATTCATATGTGAAAATATCAATGTTTGATAATGTTAAAAAATACTGTCTTTCCTTTATAATTATATATTCATTTGATAAAAAATTACTGCATAATGTACATTTTGTAAAAAATGCTATATATATTACCATATATGTTTTGCTATTACAAAAACACTATTGAATATAAAATAAAAACTGTATTAACTAAACCGCTTTTTGTTACCTATATCGTCTTCTTGTTATGTAAATATATATATCTTCCTATTGTCTCCCTATTGTCTAAAAGTCTTCTTCTTATCTAAATATATCGTCTAACTATCGTCTTCCTATTGTCTAAATATATCTCCCTATTATATGTATATATCGTCTAACTGTTCGTATAACTGTTGTAAAATATGTCTATATGTAAAATAAACAATACACAACAATACCGTGACGCACTTTCGATGGTAGACCTAGTGCAGGTCTCTAACACTTCACTCCCATATATATATATATATATATATATATATATATATATATATATATATATATATATATATATATATATATATATATATATATATATATATATATGTATATATACAATTAAAATACACGCACACAATAACCCATACCCCAACACACCCCACTATACATCGTCATCCTCCCCCTCGCACAAAAACAATACCCGCTTCCTTAAAAAATCCATTAGTAACCTAAGTCCCCGTTATCGATTTTTATATTTTCCTCTTTAACTCAAGTATTCTTTTAAAAGAGATCATTAACTATATACTTCTATCTAACACTTCACTCCTGCATCATACATACAACCACCAGCTACACCCCAGCACACACCCATGAGGCATCACAGCCAACCAAAAAGCAATACCCGTTCCCTTAAAAAACCCCTTAGTAACCTAAGCCACCGTCACCACAGATGCATCCTGACAACGTCACCACATCTCCGTATATATGAATGTATATATGTGTGTATATATGTCTAAACAAACACACCAATACACTACCAACACAATACTTCACACAAAAATCCACCCTAACCCACCCCGCCAGCTACATCGTCACCCACGCCAGCCCAAAAAAGGCACTTCAAAAACCCTCTTAGTAACCCAACATTATCGATTTTTTAAATTTTCCGTCATTATCGATTTTTTATATATATTGTATACATGTATACACAACACCATTATCGTATATTACTATATAAAAAGTCATACGTCTGATCGTCAGAGGAAGCCTCGCCGCTAAAATATATCGCTATATAAAAAGTCATGCGCCGCCGCCTGAATGCAACCTAAGTTAAAATATATCGCTATATAAAAGTCATGCACCGCCGCCTGAATGCGACCTAAGTTAAAATATATCGCTATATAAAAGTCATGCGCCGCCGCCTGAATGCGACCTAAGTTAAAATATATCGCTATATAAAAGTCATGCGCCGCCGCCTGAAACGCCGCCTGAAATCAATCGAGTTTTTTGCTATATAAAAGTCACACGCCTCCGCCTGAATGCGACCTGTTTTGCGCATACCCTACTACTAATATTGATATAAGTCTTAGCCCTTAAATCGTGGTAAGACTCAATGAAATATATGTTATAGTATATCCCTGTGTGGAGCATATGCATTAGCCAAACCTGGCTCATTCATGTATCGTGATTGATACTCTATGTATCCTTCGCAAGATTTAGCACAGCTTCGGCACGTCTGTTATGGCGTGTCGCTAGTGTGTCCAGATTCTTGCTGAGCTTTGTCTGGTTCGTAACGCATTAGATCTTCATGGAAGATACCCTACATATTAATCAAATCTTTGTAATGAAAACTAAGAATATAAGAACTCGGCACCGCAGAGCTTCCACCGTCCTTGAGATGACGGCGGTTAGTGAGTCCGGTCAAGTTCGAGATTGATGCCATATCTTAACTTCGTATTTATATGCCCATGCTTATTTGATGATGTACTTTATTGATGTTCACCTACCTATGATGTCGCTGTACCTCGTCCCAATAAACTGTGGCGTAATTATTTTTTAAACAATGGGTCCAGAATACTTGACTTATCAGTTAGTCAATCTTACGACCCAGTCATTGCTGTTACACTAACATTGTCACCATTGGCCATCCATACGGCCCACGATAGAATTCGCGTCAGTCACCCCATCACAACACGAGAAAGTACACGTGTAACAGATACGTAGGTTATTGTTCATGCTTACTACTGGACAAAAGTTAAGGGCCACCAAGAAAAACCACTCTATGGACCAATTAAATGCAACCAGGTATAAACAATTTATTACAAAATAATGGACATTTACAAAAAATTAACCTAGTGCACACAGAAATGTATTCTGTGTGCATTAGGTTAATTTTTTGTAAATGTCCAAAAACTGGGTCACTTTAACCCGTACGTAAAAATTGCCATTGTTTCTGCAAAAACTCGTGGTTTTTGCAACACGCTCCACTAGTTCCAAAGATGAAAAAGTGAATTGAATTTCTTTTTATTAGTATGACACACATTATTAAAAAAAACTTGAATGATCTTTTATACGGATGAATCAACTTTATTTTGTAATAAATTGTTTACACCTGGTTGCATTTAATTTGTCCATAGAGGAGTTTTTCTTGGTGGCCCTTAACTTTTGTTAACTTTTGCCAATCTAGTTGAAGATAGTATCATATTGTTTAAGCTCAGGACAGCGAACTTTTTATAAAAGGAAATACCAAGTTCAGGAGACTTCTGCCGCCCAGGCATCCCGTGTCCAGCTTGGTTGCAGTAAAACTCCTCGTACATTTTATGGTTTCGTCGTATTGTCACGTGTCTAACCATTTTTACTTCTATTCAAAATCAGGAGCGTCAACACCCGAACTCGCTAGTGAATTGGCTGGTTTCCCTGGGCGGAACTCACGTGTGTAGCGATTCAAGGTTACCTTATTATTGTTAAAATGGATTCTAACTCGGGCTTGTTCATTCACATCCGTGCCTAAAAGCAAACGATTCAACTCGTCGATAAGTGGGTCGGGTGACGTGTATAGACCGGCGGGTAACGTGAGTATTATAGGTGTTTTTCCCTCGTCTTTGTTTGGGAAGTAATGTATCCATAACTTCATCTTCTAGCACGTTATAATAACTTTTGGGGAATTGAATCTCAACCAAGCCAATCTCGTAACGTGAAGTCCATTCTATAGTCTGTGGCAATTTGACGAAAAAGTGGCCGGCGTTATTGTTCGGGTATATTTTCATCGAGGCATCGCTTGGTAAAGTCACGTAAAAACTCATCCTACCTTAGGGTTAGGTAACATGTAACCCAGACAACTGCTCATTAAGGCGATCCAAAACTTGCCGTCAGGTCCCTCGGCGTTGCTCCGACTCAGATTGAATAACGAGACCCCGATGACGACATATATAACGATCATCTGACAGATGAAAACGATCTCCAACCGCGGGACTATTTTCCCCAAAAAAGGCCAGACCGAGGTTATCGTGGCATTGGGAGGGGGGGGGTGACTGCAAAACTGGGGTGCTCACTTCTTCTATCTCCATCAGTCTCGATATCTCGCTAGTTGTTTGGAGGAAATCCAGCGGTTGAATGACGAGTTATAACCGAACCATTTGACTAAATACTCTTTAACACACCTGACACCTCGCCGTTCTTGCAAAATGGATTCGATTCGATAAACTATCTTGCCACCGACCTGCTGCAGCTCTTCTTGGTGAAAAGAACCTTTCAATTCCTCACCCGAATCATCTTTAAGGACGTACGTGACCGGTCTTGTCTGGTTTAGTCGGCTGACCGTAAACAGTTCTTCTGTCCACGCCGGCGTATAACCCTTTTTAAAAGTTTGTCTGGCCTGCGCGATCCCGACGCGATCACCTGCTTTAAAATAGACTTTTCTTCCGGTGACGTCAGGGGTCGAATACAACGTATGCCACACCTCTTCTTGATTGATCGGATTAACTTCCGACGGTGCCATCTTAATACTCCAGTGATACGAATAATTGTAGTTCTGGACCAGTTGCTTTATCACGTCGACGTAGCCAAGACTGTTGGTTTTGGTAAAGTAACGACACGTTTTTTCTTTGAGGGTTCGATTAAACCTCTCCACTATAGCGGCCTTGGTATCCTCATTCTCCGTAGTGAAGAAATGGACACTCTCTTCGTTAAGAAACTTTAAGAATATTTTGTTGACGAGCTCACTACCTTTGTTTGTTTGAAAATGTATTGGTTTGCGACTGTTAAAAATTATCTTCACCGCTTCTACTAAGGCTTTCCCAGTTTTGTTTTTCAGAGGAACAGCCCAAGCAAATTTACTAAACACATCGATACACGTCACTAGATTGGAAAACCCGTCGTTGAATTTTCTTAAACTGCGCAGGTCTATTAGATTAGCCTGGAACTGTTGATCGATACCACCAGAGATGGTCGCGCGTCTTTAAATTTTTTACGCACCGGTTTGTGTAAGGTGTACGTATCCTAATGGCGTAACAACTCTTCAATTTTTTTACGAGTAAGTTTGGAACTACGTTGCAAGGCACCCACGCCTCCATAAGAACCTGGTAACTTCGGTTCGTAGTAATGTTGTTTTAAAACCTTATTCACTTCCTTGGCCATGCTTCCCACTTTGGATTTTTCCTTCTTCTGAGTGAATACGACGGGAGCGACAATTTCTTATGGGTGAGCGCTCTCATGGTGTTTTTATAACGACGCATACGCCTGTTCTGCGGGGCTGGAAGTGTAACGTTACCTTTCAATACGTTGTGACAACATTCGCAGAGTGTTTCTATGAGGTCGGGTGACGCTGTTTTCACAACAGCCTTGATGGCTGAGGGTTTAGCACTGCCTAAAAATTTCAACATTTCAGCATGGCGTCTCACCTTTTCCCCCATCTCGTTTTTTGGGGACTTAAACGACTTGGTGTTCGTGTGGAAATATTTGGATGCGCAATCTCAAAGCATCCGGTGTTGCCTGGCGCAGGTCGATTAGCAATTAACCGTGTGGGGTCGCTGTCGCGTCTTTAAAACTTTCTTGGACATAGGCAGTACGACCTGGATACATCTGCTTGGCTAGATTCATAATCTGCCACCCATCTCGTGGATTTTTGAAAAGCACTTTATAATGAGAATTCAAGCTAATGGTTCTTTGTTCTTTGTTCTTGCCAAATATATGTTGCACGATGTAGATAACGCTAATATTACGAAGGTGGCTTCCTTTCGTGAATAGTTTAGTTATTCTATCATCCGTCTCACTCATCAGATCATCTATAACGAGCAGGCGTTTCTTATCACCTGACCACTGGTCCATGTCCGGCAGTCTTTCAATAAACTGAACTCCAGTCATCGAATTATACATGGACTGCCACTCTCCATAACACCATATAATTTCGTCTGGGGTAGGGACGATCATATCCCGGAAATGTTGTAAAAATCTACGGATAATGACAGTCTGTCAGCTACCGGTCAGTCCCACTATCAGCGCCGTGAAGGGATGTTGCCACATGGGATCCATGGCTAGTAATGATAAATTACACTCATATGCAGTTATTTTATTCAACAATGTGAGACCGCCTGCGAACAAAATACGCAAGTCTGGTTGTTTTCAACAACGTGAGAACCACTGCGACGTTCTAAAAAGCGTTACTCGCCGCATTCACACACACCCCCTCTTGGTGTAAACACACCCAGGAAATAAAAAAACATTCAACATCACGAGAACCACTGCCCCGTTCTAAAAAGCGTTACTCGAGTGAAATGTTAATTCACAACATTCTCATTGTTATTTCCTCCATTTTTTTTAGTGAACCGACCATAACAATATATAACATGTGTAATATCTCATTGTTGTTTTTTAAAGATTTGTTTTTTTTTAAAGTTTGCTCTAATATAAAGGCGCTTTGTTTTAATATAAGTAAAATATCGTATACAATATCATTTTTTTACAATACAGTGTTACCCTTTTTTTCACAGAATGTCCATATTAGTGTTTATACAGCAGTGACACACTGACAAAGAAACTCACAGTTTTGAACTCTAGATTTTGTGTCCTTCACAGTTCGATCATCTTAAAAGACTAGACAATTACCATTTCTGGTCTCACCGGCACCAGAGACCAATCAATTTTTCATGACCACCTGAGACTCCAACCGACTAATTATCTCAATTATCGTAAGAAACTTCGCTTCGTAGTTTTTACCATTTTTTGTGTGTGAAACTCTACAAAACGCTGAACATAATTACATAATCGATACGAACGGTGTTTCTTACATTTCGCCCGTAACATTCGTGACAAATATTGTAGTAACGTCAAGAAATTATCGATTCTACACATGCGCAGTGCGTCTGTGACAGAGAAACCTTTGATTTATATTCTCAGCTATTGTTTAGATTCCACCATTGTAACAAAAGTCTTCAACAGACACACGTCTTCTGCGAAAGACCTCGAGGAACAAAGACCAGCCGCTGAAGACAAAGAAACAACCGTCTTTAGAACCAACCACTTCATGCTCACAACGATTTGGTATGTTTGTTCTCTGTTATATCTGTTTGTATTTGTTTATTTTTTCTGTATTCGTGTTTTCTAAATGTCATATCTTTATGTTTAGAAAATAAATTATTTTTTCCTAGTTTTATAATTTCTAAATATCATACTTATTTTTTTAAAATATAAATTTGTATCTGTGTGTATACGTTTATTTTCGTTAGGCGTAATTCTTAAAATGTAAAAAATATCCTACGCAAAGTTTTATTTCTCTGTTAAACTAAAATATATAAATTTTTATTTGTTTGTTTGTGTTCATGTTTGTTTCTGTATTCGTTTTTGTATTTGTCTTTTTTCGATAAGTAGAAGTTAAGAGGTAAAAAAAAATTTCCTACGCAAAGTTTTATTTCTAAATATCATACTTATTTAACAAACAAATATAAACTCGGTATATGTATATGTGTGTTTATTTTCGATAGGAAGTGTTGTTAAAATGTAATTCTAAAAAAATTTCGTTCGCTTGAAAATTTATCTGCGTTTCTCGCGTATTGTTAAGAAAATGTAAAATGTTATTATTAGAAGCCGCGCCTTGGTTTGTTCTTTGTTTGACTCATCTTCGGATCGAATTTCGATCGATGATGCAATCATAATTTCTGCCATAGTCTAAGCTTGTACGCTGCGAGTCAAATTTAGCTGTTGGCTGTTTAAAATAATTTGGCGGGACATTGACAATAATTACGTGTTATTACTTTGGGAGTGGTGCTTGCAACTTACAATTTTAGTTGACAGATCAATATGAATCTCGCAAACAATAATTACGGAAAACAAAAGAGAGGTCCAAATCAATAAATTGATTTGGTTCCAAGTCACTACATCGCGCGCGGGAGCTTTCTGGATGATTTCACCTGATAACACAAAGACTGTAGAAAGAACTCAAAGGTATTGAAATACTAAAACATTATATTAAAAAATAAAGCTAACATAGAAAAAATAAGGACCCGAACCAGTACAAACTGGGGAAAGACTCCCCTACTATAGGTAATATAGTATAAAATAAATACAAACACATATTACAATAAAGGAAAGACGTCCTGATATAACCAACAACGCCATGTACGTGGTAGATGGTTGAGCGGGGAGGGCTATTTCTGTCATTTTAATATTGCAAAATAAGAACCTTTCTTTCACATGATAACAGAAAGAGAAGTACACTTGTGTGTGTATGTGTGTGGTTGTGTGTGTGTGTGTCTGTATGTCTGTGTGCGCGTGCGTGTGGGTGTGTGCGCGTGTGTGTGTGCGCGTGTACGTGAGTGTGTGTGCGTTTGTGTGTATATATCTGCCTAGGTATGTGTGTATGTGTGTGTGCGTGTGTGTGTGCGCGCGTCTGCCTGCCTATCTGTCTATAAGTCTGGATTAACTGCTTATTTTTTTAATTTTTTTAAATTTTTTTTTCGCGTCTAAATTCTTATTTTAAGATGATATCTAAATTTGTTTTTAATGTTGTCTTAATCTATTTTTTTCATTTTTCTATTTCTCAGATGTCTCAACCCGAGAGCCGGCGCTATGCTTGCGCGGAGTGCGAGCGCACTTTTACCAGGGAACGTAATCTCACTCGTCATTATGAGAGTGTGCACGAGCGCCAATACCACGAGTGCTCTCTGTGTGGTCGTGATTTTACCAGACCTGATACACTTAAACGGCACATAGAGAAGGAACATGGGTCCGGCTCAAGCACGAAACACGCACACCAAACAGACTCAGTGGGACAAAACAGCCTGATATGTGCCCGATGCTCAAGCACGAAAACTACGCACACCACAAACTGCGCACTCACTGGGACTAAAAACAGCCTGATCCAGATGCTGCCTGATGTGGACAGACTTTACCCTATGGTATAAGCGCCGTACGTGATAGAGAATGGCAAACTACTGAATGAAAAAAAATTGCCACAAAAACCACAAACAAGCACACTCACTGACACTATTTAAACTAAGCAACTAATTGGTGGCAACAGCTTTTCTCGCGCTGATAACGTGCGAGTCCACCTTCAGCTACAACACCCATCTGTCCCTATGCAGCTTTCGACATCAGGCGTGTCCTTCACGTCTGCAATACCGGCGCCTACTACCTCTTCAACAATGCGTCCCCTTACCGCAACACAGTGCTCAGTCTGTTCGAGAATGCCAATCACCATCATCTGCAGCAGGCACTAAAACATTTTCAATCCCCACACAAGCCTCTTCATCATCATTAACCTCATCAGGCGACACAGCAGCTACAACACAGAAGCCAGCATCATCAGCTGCAATAGGACCCTTCACAGCGGCTCATCAGCAGACACTATCATCAAGAGCGCAGGGCACCTCGGCGCACCAGTACCCACAGACAACAACTCCCACCACCCTTGCTCACCCACACTCATCGTCTTCAACAAAGGGATCAGCTGCAGTCCAGACCTCAAACTAACGCCCCATGTCCAGTCACAAAGTCTCAAAAATAGATTCGTCTGTTCTCTGACCAAGACAGTTTACACAACATACCGTCTGACGTTGGACAGATATACACTGACAACTGGTCAGCCATCAACACACACACCAACCTCAACAAATACTTGTCCACCTTCACATTTTTTCACAGACCCGACAACATACAACTAATAAATTGGTATTCTTTGCTTAGCCGCATATTTAAACAACAAACAAAACGATTCAAAATTAATTACAGCCACCACTCCATTTTACGAAATAGAGAAACCAACGAGCTCTGCTTTTACCACGCCTCACACAATAACGCCTGTGTCTCGGAAAACCCTCATCTTGTAAATAACATAACAGATTTCAACTCTTTTGTCTCACAATTACACGACAGCGACATTCTTACAAATGCACAGTTAAACAGACCCAACACCAAATATTATGTCGAATCGATCCCTGTCACCTCCTTTTATCTCTATCATATCCAAGAACATCCAATAGGATGTTGTTTACAGGATATCCCTGCCTACATCGCCGACAATAAAAACATTAATACATACAACACGATTCACACTCAAAACCTTACAGTGATAACTTTTGCTTTTTTAGATGTCTGGCCGTTTTTAGGGGTGCGTCCGTTACTGACGTTAGAAAAACCACGCGCCGTCTCGTAGACCAGTGACAATTACATCAGGGTATAGACTCCCTTATCGATTTTCCCGGCGTGATTTTAACTGACATTCCCGCGTTAGAAAATTGTTTTAAAATAAATGTTGACATCTTCGAGTTTGACGAGACACAAACCCTTTCCCCCAAACTCTGAGGTAGCGGTAGCTATAAAAAAACGTTGCGTCTTTTAATGTATAAAAATCATATCATGTACATAGCTGATATAGATAGGGCGGCAAACTCCTTTTTGTGTCCCAAACGCGGCAAGTTATGGACACTTTTTTGGTTTATGGACAGACATTAACAAACATGTACCGGTGATAAAAGAGTGGAAATATTTAAAGGTGGGGTTTGTACCCCACCGGACACCATTTGGGAATCAATTGCCGCGCAGGATATAGATGTAGATACAAAATTCGTGTTTCCCTACCGCGCAACATTTGATTATGAATGTTATTTCGATACCTCTGTAGGAATGGGGACTATAAGGCGAAGCATGTAGAGGTTTCGTACACGACGGAGGAGCGGACGTCTAAATTAATAAACTGCCCCCGGTTAAGAAAGATGAGTTTAGTGACTGATGACATTTTCGAAGTAGAGATGGTTAAAAAGAAAATTAGTTTGAATCTACCCGCGCAGATAGGTTAGTTCGTCTACCAGTACGCCAATTTGAGAATGTTAGAATTTTATTACGACTGTTTAGATGGAATTGTAGACAGAGCAGACTTTCAGTTATGCGAGACTGATACAGATAGTCTTTACTTGGCCCTTAGCACGAGTAACCTAGAGGACGCCGTTGTAGTGAAATCTGTGAGATAATCGCTTATTTCAGTAAGATTTTAGTCCTATGATAATAAATACACCAGCCCTCAGGTGTCTGACTATTTTCATCTTCAACGCCAGTAGAGCGCTGCCTTTGGTGCAGTGGAAATGCTTAAAAAATGACCCGCCGTAAAGATCTAACACGCTTTTAGTTTCGGTTTCGAAACGTACAATAAACATTTTAACATATCGCCAATCTGCTGCACGAAACGGAGGAAAAGCTTATAATTAAAGAATTGCCAGAACTGTGAGACCAAACTGGCGTTTGAAGTAACGTAATATGTTAACTTTAACACTAAAATTTGTAATAATTCGGACATTTTCCAGTAGTAAGAACGAGACGATTGTAATAATTAACGCCAACACTACCAAAGTTTTGAAAAAACCCTCTTCGCTCTGCTCGCGGTCTCTTTAATATATACACGCTGTGGGCAAAGCCAGCAGAGATAAACACACAGAGAGTTTTCAATTTCCTCCTAGCGGTAAAATTCTGACGTCACTCAAACTAGTTGGTTATTTGAATAATGAAAAGAAATTATAGAGACAGGAGGGGGGGGGGGGAAGATGGCCGACTTGTGCAAAAGTTATATTTGACGAGTGACAGTGACAAAACTGAAAATCTAAACCATAAGGAAACTGACCATAAAAATCATATCGTATGATAGCTTAGTGTCCCCTGAGCAAAAATATGTTTTAAAAAATATGATAGTCCAAGTATTAGCCAAGTTATTGAGATAATACTAGATGTCTAAGAACGCTTGGATGGACAGACTGTTGTTCTTGCTCGTTACACATAACGTTATTGGGGACGCAAGTTTAAAAAAGAGGCATCGGAGTAATTCAAATCCTATTGGTTGGTATAAGAGTATAGGAGTAAAAGGGGTAGATAGGAAAAAGGTTAACTAAAACTAAACATCTTTTTCTATTGGCATAACTAACGCAGACTGACCAATGGACTACGAGGCACATTGTTTGTTTGTAATTGGTTTTGTTTTTTCAAACTAAATTCAAAAAGATTTAGTAGTGCCTGCTTTCATTGGTCGGCTCTAATAGATATTGGCAAAAGGCATAGTGGTCTCGTGGCCATTTGACTATAAAATTTTATACAAACAACTACGTTGAGAGCAGATGCGATAATTGTAAAATTACTTACTAAATTCACTATCTGGACGGGGCAGAGCAAAACTGAGGCCATATTCTTTGCCAGTCAACGTTATTTGTGACATATTTCTGTGAAATAGTGGTAAGAATGCTTTATGTATTTACATGATTGATTAAAACTGCAAAAGTTAGATACTGCTGTGGAAAAGGGAAGGACCTGCCGGGAGCAAATATTATTGAGTCCTCACAATGAAATGTATTTGACTGTTGCATATTATTATGATTTTATATTAATAATTTTGTATTGGAAGATGTTAGGAAGCCTCAGTGTTCCATGAACACTCTTCAACATGCCTAGAGCGTTTAGAATTTAGAAAAGAAAAGAAAAATCATATAAAAGGAAATGTGGTTACTCCACATTATTGGATTGAAGCAAACTATGTAAAAGTACAGTGGCGTATCTGATATAGGGACCTGAGGTGGGGTCACAGAAAGGTGAGAGTCATAAATTAGGGGCTGATGCACATGAATGCACACGAAGCTGACCCCATACCATCATGTATACATAGGGATAAGAAGATGTGATCAGATATGAAAAGGCCAGGGTGTCTTTTTATTACAGGGTTTTTTATTTCCTGTTACCATCCGGTGACAGGAAACCTGATGAGTGAGTGAAAAGAGAAAAGTCTCCATTATAAAGTTTATGCTGTCATCAGATAGCCTGAAGGAGCTTGTGTGTGTCTGCTGATCTACACTGACTTATTTTCGTCATACCAAGAATCCCAGATGACACGTTAACAGCTGGGACATCTGACACTTCATCCGAATAAACTGGTTCTTATCAAAATAAAACAGAATTATATGGGGCATGATGAAAACAACAGCTCCTCATAACCAATGACAATCACTAGCAACTATTAAAGTTTTAGTCTGTGAATACACCTACAGGAACTCTATAATAATATTACATTCATAGGACCAAGAGTCCATCTTTTTTAGTTAAAGCATTACATGTAAATATATTTCTTCATTTTCAAAGACCTGTCCAAAAGAGATGGCGGGACAGGCAGATTAAATTGTACAAAGAAAAAACATTCCAATTTTAAAGAAAACTTTAACCACAGTCTTATTCATTTTCTTATAGTGAGTTAAAGTGTATTGTGTTGATGTACCATCATTTTCATTTCACCCCTAGACACTAGAGACATCATACACCAGCCACTAGAATCAAAATACGGACTGTGTGAGATCTATGGAGGTAGCGTTAGGTTCCCTGAATAATATATATATATATATCATTATCACCATCATTCTTTTAGAGTCAGGGACCTACATGTGCTTGACCTTACACAGTTGACACAGACATAGCTATCTTTCTTGTTAGGAATAACATCTTAACCTCCCCAGCTAATTACACTTGCTACATAAATTGGTAGGCTTGTCCGGGATTGGAACTTCTAGTACTAAATATATTAGGGTCCTGTTCTGGGATTTAGCTGTAACAACATATATTTACCCACGGAATCCCCATTATTAATATTGCCCAAGATTTGGGAATAGATGAAGTGTCAGAGCCTGGAATAATTAATTAAAGTTGTACTTGTTTAGAAATTGAGGTAGAACATTTTAGTATTTATCAGATGGCGGATTTGGCCAAGTTTCACTCTGCCGCTGTGCAGACTGCGAAAGACATGAACATGGAAGGTCAAGTTTTGATTGACTATGTCACCTCAGAATGTGATAAGTTTATTGCTAGGCAAGAACATAGGTTAGCTGAAGAGAGGAGAATGCAGTTAGAAGATGCCAGGGAGATGAAGAAATTTGAGCTAGATAGAGAGGCAGAACTAAAACGTTTGCAAATTGAGGCTGAGAAGGAGGCTAGGGCTTTAGAGGCAGAAGAAAAACGACTGCAAAGGGAAGCAGAAGATAAAAGATTAGAAAGGGAAGCAGAAGATAAAATATTAGAAAAGGAAGCAGAAGATAAAAGGTTGCAGAGGGAGCATGAGTTGCGACTAAGGGAGCTGGAGCTGCAAGGCCAGGCTCCTGAAAATGGTCACAGGCCCTCTACCTCTGATACGACTTCTATTCAAGGGGCCTCCAACTCAGCTATGGGGTTTCACTTAGATTATTTTGTTGAGAGAGATGATGACATTGAATCATATCTAAGTAGGTATGAGGTATTAGCTACAACTTATGGGCTAGAAAAAGAAAGATGGAGCTTGAAGTTATCCCAAGGTCTCCGGGGAACAGCTTATGATGTTTTTTTCCAAAATGAGCAGGGATGACCAAGACAATTATGACATGTTAAAGCAGGCTCTGTTGTTAAGATACGAAAAGAATGGTGAATTTTACAGGAAGAAGTTTAGAAATGCCAAGCTACTGTCGGGTGAGACTTATCACCAGTTCTCTTCACGGTTAGAGACTTACTTGGAGAAATGGACTGCTCTGCTGAAAACCCAAGATCTTAAAGAAATGATCCTTATTGAGCAATTGAGAGAGTCCATGGCTCCAGACTTGAGAAAGTTTCTCATGGAACAGGGTGCAGAGAAGCTGGGGGAGTTACTTAATGTCGCTGAGAGGTATCAGGCAGCCCAGGCAGAGGTAGCTGGCGCCAAAAAGAAGCATGTAGATAATTATAGGGCCTCACAAAACTCAAATATATTTGAGATTAGAGATCAGGGAAACAAGTTTAAGCAAAATTTTGATAGGCCACGCCATGATAATAAACATAAAAACCCACAGTTCAATGACAGGAAATATGAGGAAAGAAAACCCCTTTATCAAAATAGATACTATTGTAAATGGTGTAAGAGAGAGGGTCATGACACCAAATTTTGTACAAGGAAACCTTCTGGATGTGCTGCTATGAAGTTGGGGGAAAAGGAAGTAAAGGTAAAACCTACTGGACAGCAGGAACCTTTTCATCCCACAGTAGGTGAGGACGTGGTATGTAATGGAGTCACAATTAGGTGCCTTTACGATACCGGTTTGGATTTTGATTCCGTTGTGAGTAAGCACTTGGTGAACCCGGATCAGTATACCATAGAAACAGTGGAGATACAAGGGGCGACCAAGGACTTACCACTCATGAAACTTCCCATTGCAAGGATAACAGTGAAAACTCGCTATGTGGAAGGGATACTCAGAGCAGCAGTGATAGACGCACCCATTTACCCTCTGATATTGGGATGTCGTTATGTCTTCTTGGGGAATACCAAGAGACCTGTGGTTCTGGCTGCAGTCCAGACCCGTTCACAATTCAGAAAGGAAGAAGATGAGCCAATAAATACTCATCCAGAGGAGATGAGGAAGGCACAGGCTGAAGATAGGACACTCAAGCCTTGATTTAAGAAATTACCTAAATGTCACACACCTCCAAGCAAAGGGGATTATTATATGAAGAACAAATAGTTGTACAGGAAGACCGGAAATGGAACAAATGGTCACAGCCAACTGGTACTTCCAACTTCATATCGGGAGAGAGTGTTGGAATTAGGACTTGCAGTTCCCTTTAGTGGTCATATAGGGATCAGCGCAACCGGACAGCGTATAGCTTGTCATTATTTCTGGCCAGGGATAACGGAGGACATAAAGAGATATGTCAAATCCTGTCCAGAATGTCAGAGTAGCTCCGAAGCATTGGACTGCTCCAGCAACTCTAGGGGAAATGCCCATAGTGGGAACACCTTTTGAGAGAGTTGCAGTGAATATTGTGTGACCTCTCACTCGGACCAAGAGGAGGAACAGTTACATCCTTACTCTGGTGGACACTTGTTCTATGTGGGGAGTAGCGGTAGCCCTGCCGTCAATCGAATCGAAACATGTGGCAGAGGCATTACTTACTATATTCACGAGGTTAGGATTCCCGCATCAAATCTTGACTGATAACGGCTCTCAGTTCAAGTGGAAACCAACAGAAGAAGTTTTTAGGTTATTTCAAGCCAAGCACTTACATTGTAGTCCGTATCACCCCCAAAGGAACGGCCAGGTAGAGAGGTTCAATGGGACTCTCATTTCTATCCTGAGAAAGCTGGCACATGAGAAACCTGATACGTGGGACCAATGTTTGCCCGCTGCATCGTTTGCTTATCGGGAAGTTCCACACAATTCAACCGGGGTCGCTCCCGCAACCCTGTTATTTGGGAGGCCAATAAAAGGTCCACTGGAAGCCTTGTTAAGGACGTGGACAGATGAGAAGACAGAAGAGACTGTTACCTCATCATACCAATATGTTAACGAACTGGCCACTCGTTTAAAAATTAGTTGGAAACTGGCAAATGAAAATTTGAGACAAGCCAGGAAAAAGCATGCTGCTTAATATAACAAAAAAGCGAAGGATAGAGAGCTTGCTGTAGGGGAGAAGGTGCTTCTTCTATTACCAGGCAGCAACAATAAACTTCAGATCGGATGGCAAGGTCCATATACAATTTTTGAAACGGTATCCAGAACAAATTATAAGATAGACAAGAAGGGAAAGGAAAAAGTCTATCATGTGAACCTATTGAAGAAATATCTGGACAGACAAATCCAGGAAGGATCACACTTAATG
The DNA here is from genome assembly GCA_024509875.1 of Oreohelix idahoensis. Lineage (NCBI taxonomy): Eukaryota > Metazoa > Mollusca > Gastropoda > Stylommatophora > Oreohelicidae > Oreohelix > Oreohelix idahoensis. Next base: position 510,056 of record JAMPIV010018538.1, read on the forward strand.
GCCTTGTCAATTGCAACCAAAATGAAAAATGAACACTCACCTCAGTTGAATATCCACTGAAGCCCAGTGAAACGTTTGAACAGGTAAGGATCAGTAATCACCTGACAAAAGGACAGAGGGAGAGAATTCAAAAGGTCCTGCAGAAACATACACACGTGTTAACGGATAAGCCGGGGCACACAACTTTGTTGGAATATGATGTGAAACTACTAGACCCAACACCCATCTGTATGAGGTCTTATTCTATTCCGTTCGCTAAGGAAAAATCTTTTAAGAGGAGATAGATTATTTGTTACAAGAAGGGATTATTTCTCATAGTGAGTCTCCTTATAGTTCCTGTGTGGTTTTGTTGCGGAGACCATCGGGAGAACATAGACTGTGCATCGCTTACAGGAAACTGAATGCTGTCACAGAAGATCAGGTGGATCCATTACCTGATACTACGCAACTTTTGGCCAGGCTGAACAAGGCAAAATATTTTTCCAAGGTGGATCTTAGCAAAGGCTATTATCAAATTCCAATAAAGCCTGAGGTTCGACCTTACTTAGCATTTAGCACCTCGGAAGGTCATTATGAGTTCAGCATGCTACCGTTTGGGTTGAAAAATGCCCCGAGTGTGTTTTCTAGGATGATGCGAAAATTGTTGGATCCCCTGAAAAATCCATGTATCTCGAATTTCATGGATGATATCCTCAATGCTACTGAAACTTTTGAGGAACATGTTAACTCTTTGAATATGCTGTTTGATAGACTCAGAGAGGCTAACTTGACCGCTAGACCAACAAAATGTTGTATTGGGTGTAAAGAGATGGAATTCTTGGGACATACCGTACATCAGGGTAGCATGACTCCTGACCCCAAGAATCTGGAGAAACTGAAAAGAGCACCTAGGCCACAAACAGAGAAAGGTGTGCGATCTTTTGTGTTGTTGTGTGGTTTCTACCAAAAGTACATTAAACTTTTTAACTCTATATGTGCTCCTCTGACGGATTTAACTCGAAAGGGACAACCTGATATAATAAATTTGTCAGCACAGTGTGAATTGGATTACCAGGAGTTAAAAGAAAAACTCACAAGCAGGCCAGTATTGCAATTGCCTGACTTGAATCAAAATTTTGTCGTGAGAAGTGACGCAAGCAATGTGGGCCTGGGCGCTACATTGTTGCAAAGGTCCTCCTCACAAGATGGGGAATTGAACCCAGTCGCTTATGCAAGCCGCAAGTTGAACAAGGCGGAAAAAAATTATTCAACAAGCGAGAAAGAATGTTTGGCGTTAATATGGGCTATAAAAAATTCAAGATTTATCTATATGGCAGGACATTTGTGGTCCAAACAGATCATTTACCTCTCGTATTCCTATCACAAGCAAAGCATGAAAATGATAGATTATTGAGATGGTCATTAATATTACAGCCATATTCATTTCTGATTGAATATTTTCCCGGCCCTCAGAACGTCGGTGCAGATTTTTTGAGTAGACATCATTGTGACGAAAATCAGAAAGAAATGTAGGACTTCATTTGCGCTAAGTTATCTCACAGATTGTAACCTGCAATGGATGCATGTTTTAGGAAGGGAGGATTGTAGTGAAATCTGTGAGATAATAGCTTATTTCAGTAAGATTCTAGTCCTATGATGATAAATACACCAGCCCTCAGGTGTCTGACTATTTTCATCTTCAACGCCAGTACAGCGCTGCCTTTGGTGCAGTGGAAATGCTTAAAAAATGACCCGCCGTAAAAATCTAACACGCTTTTACTTTCGGTTTCGAAACGTACAATAAACATTTTAACATATCGCCGATCTGCTGCACGAAACAGAGGAAAAGCTTATAATTAACGAATTGCCAGAACTGTGAGACCAAACTGGCTTTTGAATTAACGTAATATGTTAACTTTAACTCTAAAATTTGTAATAATTCGGACATTTCCCAGTAGTAAGAACGAGACGATTGTAATAATTAACGCCAACACTACCAAAGTTTTGAAAAACCCCTCTTCGCTCTGCTTGCGGTCTCTTTAATATATACACGCTGTGGGCAAAGCCACCAGAGACAAACACACAGACAGTTTTCAATTTCCTCCTAGCGGTAAAATTCTGACGTTACTCAAACTAGTTGGTTATTTGAATAATGAAAAGAAATTATAGAGACAGGGTGGGAGGGGGGGAGATGGCCGACTTGTGTAAAAGTTATATTTGACGAGTGACAGTGACAAAACTGAAAATCTAAACCATAAGGAAACTGACCATAAAAATCATATCGTAGGATAGCTTAGTGTCCCCTGAGCAAAAATATGTTTTAAAAAATATGATAGTCCAAGTATTAGCCAAGTTATTGAGATAATACTAGATGGCTAAGAACGCTTGGACGGAAAGACTGTTGTTCTTGCTCGTTACACATAACGTTATTGGGGACGCAAGTTTAAAAAAGAGGCATCAGAGTAATTCAAATCCTATTGGTTGGTATAAGAGTATAGGAGTAAAAGGGGGAGATAGGAAAAAGGTTAACTAAAACTAAACATCTTTTTCTATTGGCATAACTAACGCAGACTGACCAATGGACTACGAGGCACATAGATTGTTTGGAATTTGTTTTGTTTTTTCAAACTAAATTCAAAAAGATTTAGTAGTGCCTGCTTTCATTGGTCGGCTCTAATAGATATTGGCAAAAGGCATAGTGGTCTCGTGGTCATTTGACTATAAAATTTTATACAAACAACTACGTTGAGAGCAGATGTGATAATTGTAACTTAACTACTAAATTCACTATCTGGACGGGGCAGAGCAAAACTGAGGCCATATTCTTTGCCAGTCAACGTTATTTGTGACATATTTCTTTGAATTATTGGTAAGAATGCTTTATGTATTTACATGCTTGATTAAAACTGCAAAAGTTAGATACTGCTGTGAAAAAGTGAAGGACATGCCGGGAGCAAATATTATTGACTCCTCAAAAGGAACTGTATTTGACTGTTCCATATTATTATGATTTTATATTAATAATTTTGTATTGGAAGATGTTAGGAAGCCTCGGTGTTCCATGAACACTCTTCAACATGCCTAGGGCATTTAGAATTTTAGAAGTGTTGTATTGGGTGTAAAGAGATGGAATAAAAAGATCTTGGTTACATACCGTATTATTGGATTGTAGCATGACTCCTACCCCAAAAGTCTGTGACGAAACTGAAAAGAGCACTTAGGCCACAAGCAGAGAAAGGTGTGCGATCTTTTGTGTTGTTGTGTGGTTTCTACCAAACGTACATTAAACATTTTAACTCTATATGTGCTCCTCTGACGGATTTAACTCGAAAGGGACAACCTGATGTAATGAATTGGTCAGCACAGTGTGAATTGGATTACCAGGAGTTAAAAGAAAAACTCACAAGCAGGCCAGTATTGCAATTGCCTGACTTGAATCAAAATTTTGTCGTGAGAAGTGACGCAAGCAATGTGGGCCTGGGCGCTACATTGTTGCAAAGATCCTCCTCACAAGATGGGGAATTGAACCCAGTCGCTTATGCAAGCCGCAAGTTGAACAAGGCGGAAAAAAATTATTCAACAAGCGAGAAAGAATGTTTGGCGTTAATATGGGCTATACAAAAATTCAAGATTTATCTATATGGCAGGACATTTGTGGTCCAAACAGATCATTTACCTCTCGTATTCCTATCACAAGCAAAGCATGAAAATGATAGATTATTGAGATGGTCATTATTATTACAGCCATATTCATTTCTGATTGAATATATTCCCGGTCCTCAGAACGTCGGTGCAGATTTTTTGAGTAGACATCCTTGTGATGAAAATCAGAATGAAATGTAGGACTTCATTTGCGCTAAGTTATCTCACAGATTGTAACCTGCAATGGATGCATGTTTTAGGAAGGGAGGATTGTAGTGAAATCTGTGAGATAATAGCTTATTTCAGTAAGATTTTAGTCCTATGATAATAAATACACCAGCCCTCAGGTGTCTGACTATTTTCATCTTCAACGCCAGTAAAGCGCTGCCTTTGGTGCAGTGGAAATGCTTAAAAAATGACCCGCCGTAAAAATCTAACACGCTTTTAGTTTCGGTTTCAAAACGTACAACAAACATTTTAACATATCGCCGATCTGCTGCAGGAAACGGAGGAAAAGCTTATAATTAACGATTTGCCAGAACTGTGAGATCAAACTGGCTTTTGAAATAACGTAATATGTTAACTTTAACACTAAAATTTGTAATAATTCGGACATTTCCCAGTAGTAAGAACGAGACGATTGTAATAATTAACGTCAACACTACCAAAGTTTTGAAAAACCCCTCTTCGCTCTGCTCGCGGTTTCTTTAATATATACACGCTGTGGTCAAAGCCAGCAGAGACAAACACACAGAGAGTTTTCAATTTCCTCCTAGCGGTAAAATTCTGACGTTACTCAAACTAGTTGGTTATTTGAATAATGAAAAGAAATTATAGAGACAGGGGGGGGCGGGGGGGAAGATGGCCGACTTGTGTAAAAGTTATATTTGGCGAGTGACAGTGACAAAACTGAAAATCTAAACCATAAGGAAACTGACCATAAAAATCATATCGTAGGATAGCTTAGTGTCCCCTGAGCAAAAATATGTTTGTTTTTTTTTAATATGATAGTCCAAGTATTAGCCAAGTTATTGAGATAATACTAGATGTCTAAGAACGCTTGGACGGACAGACTTTTGTTCTTGCTCGTTACACATAACGTTATTGGGGACGCAATTTTTAAAAAGAGGCATCAGAGTAATTCAAATCCTTTTGGTTGGTATAAGAGTATAGGAGTAAAAGGGGGAGATAGGAAAAAGATTAACTAAAACTAAACATCTTTTTCTATTGGCATAACTAACGCAGACTGACCAATGGACTACGAGGCACATAGTTTGTTTGGAATTTGTTTTGTTTTTTCAAACTAAATTCAAAAAGATTTAGTAGTGCCTGCTTTCATTGGTCGGCTCTAATAGATATTGGCAAAAGGCATAGTGGTCTCGTGGCCATTTGACTATAAAATTTTATACAAACAACTACGTTGAGAGCAGATGTGATAATTGTAAAATTAACTACTAAATTCACTATCTGGACGGGGCAGAGCAAAACTGAGGCCATATTCTTTGCCAGTCAACGTTATTTGTGACATATTTCTTTGACTTAGTGGTAAGAATGCTTTATGTATTTACATGCTTGATTAAAACTGCAAAAGTTGGATACTGCTGTGGAAAAGTGAAGGACATGCCGGGAGCAAATAATATTGAGTCCTCACAAGGACCTGTATTTGACTGTTGCATATTATTATGATTTTATATTAATAATTTTGTATTGGAAGATGTTAGGAAGCCTCGGTGTTCCATGAACACTCTTCAACATGCCTAGGGCGTACAGAATTTAGAAAAGAAAAGGAAAATCATATAAAAGGAGATGTGGTTACTCCACATTATTGGATTGAAGCAAACTATGTAAAAGTACAGTGGCGTAACTGCCATAGGGACCTGAGGTGGGGTCACAGAAAGGTGAGAGTCATAAATTAGGGGCTGATGCACATGAATGCACACGAGGCTGACCCCATACCATCATGTATACATAGGGATAAGAAGATGTGATCTGATATGAAAAGGCCAGGGTGTCTTTTTATTACAGGGTTTTTTATTTCCTGTTACCATCCGGTGACAGGAAACCTGATGAGTGAGTGAAAAGAGAAAAGTCTCCATTATAAAGTTTATGCTGTCATCAAATAGCCTGAAGGAGCTAGTGTGCGTCTGCTGATCTACACTGACTTATTTTCGTCATACCAAGAATCCCAGATGACACGTTAACAGCTGGGACATCTGACACTTCATCCGAATAAACTGGTTCTTATCAAAATAAAACAGAATTATATGGGGCATGATGAAAACAACAGCTCCTCATAACCAATGACAATCACTAGCAACTATTAAAGTTTTAGTCTGTGAATACACCTACAGGAACTCTATAATAATATTACATTCATAGGACCAAGAGTCCATCTTTTTTAGTTAAAGCATTATATGTAAATATATTTCCTCATTTTCAAATACCTTTCCAAAAGAGATGGCGGGACAGGCAGATTAAATTGTACAAAGAAAAAACATTCCAATTTTAAAGAAAACTTTAACCACAGTCTTATTCATTTTCTTATAGTGAGCTAAAGTGTATTGTGTTGATGTACCATCATTTTCATTTCACCCCTAGACACTAGAGACATCATACACCAGCCACTAGAATCAAAATACGGACTGTGTGAGATCTAGGGAGGTAGCGTTAGGTTCCCTGATTATATATATATATATATATATATATATATATATATATATATATATATATATATATATATATATATATATATATATATATATATATAAACCAAGTGTAAAGGACAATAGTTATCTAGAAACAATACAAAAGAGAAAATAAAATTGACAAATACTAATATAAATAAAAATCAGCAACTGCAAAAGACAACAGTTATTTAAATTGAATACAAAATTAGTAAATAAAATGACACTAAATACCCCAATTATAACCAACTTTCAGGTTGAACAGGGTGGACCAAGATGAAACGAGAAGAGGCAACAATGATCAGAGTTTGAGTGCCCGATCTCCACCCATCATTTCATCAAAACAACAACAACAACAATATAAATATATATAAATATATATTATAATATATATTATTATATATTATATAAATATATATATAGTATATATTATAATATTATTATATATATGTCTATATATAAATATAAAAATATATATATATATATAAATATATATATATATATATATCATTATCATCATCAACATCATTCTTTTAGAGTCAGGGACCTACATGTGCTTGACCTCACACAGTTGACACAGACACAGCTCTCTTTCTTGTTAGGAATAACATCTTAACCTCCCCAGCAAATTACACTTGCTACAGCCGTTAAGCCGGCTATGCGACAAGATTTTATAGCGACTACGACCGATGGTTTCCCGCCGAAGTGTGTCCCGAACATAGATCCGAATTCATAGCTAGTGAGTGTAAAACGCGACTTGTTTGTCAGAAATGTCGCGACCAAAAGTTATTTGACAAACGGACACCCGGTCTTTTTAAATTAGAATACGAGGGCATTGGGATGATTTCCCTCTGTAGCAAAACGTACCACTGTTTTGGCGATTACGACAAAACTACGACTAAAGGCCTGAGCAAACAACACAACACCATAGACAAAAACACGTTTTTTGAAGTCCTCAACACGCAACAAGCGCAGGGTGGGAAAAATGTACGTTTCAGAACACGCAACTCCGCCATCTACACATATGAACAACACAGAAATGCCCTGTCATATTTTTACATCAAAAGACAGGTACATGCTGACAACGTCCCCACATCCCCCCTCAACATCTAAAAGCATATCTCTGTACACAAACAAAGCAACACCGCAACTCTCTGTCCTATTTTTACAACGACAATGACGTGACGCCATCTCCCCTCAATATCTATATATATTTGTTCTGGACTGCAGCTGTAACGACACCCTGTGATATATTTATTAAAGACCCTTTGTTATCTATGTTATAAATATATATATTGTATAAAGAAATATACCAAAACAATACCACAATAATTTCCGTCTTCCAATATGTGCCCCTACTCATATAATTTTGTTACCATATAAATATTCTACAGACCTCCCGTCTTCCAATATATGCTCCTGCTCATATAATGTTTGTTACCATATAAAAATTGTACGCGCTTCCATCTTACCAATATGTGATCCTATATGTTTGTTACTGCTGTAACAGTATTGAAAATAAAATATATTTATTAACTAAACTCTTTGTTATCTATATATAAATATCGTATATATGTATAACTGTTTGTAAAATATGTATAAATGGATGTTGTAAAATATGTATAAATATATTGTCTACATGTTGTATAAACAACACACAACACAACAACCTACACGCCCGCCATTATTGAGCGGAGTATTTCCTTATATAAAAAGTCCACACCGCCTCCTGAATATTAACCGTAAACAACATGACATACTACTGATGCCTTGGTATTACCTACAATGTAGATCCATGCTTTTTCTGTTGCTTTTCTATAATTCTGACATGTGTAGAGTTAAATCATGAGCTCCAGTTTCTCCAGCTTGGCTTGCATTTAATGGATCATCACATCATATCCCAAGATAGGAGTATGAGGCATGTAGCATACTGTGCATTCCCCGCCATCCAAAGGGGCTCTCCAAATATACAGAGATAAAATAATGTGCTCTAGTTCTGGGCTCTCCGAAAGAATTGTCACATCCTACAAAGAGCCACCTCAGCTCCCCTGCCTATCATGGGTACATAGTGAGATCCTCTTGCATGCAGCTAACCAGGTAAAAGCCAGAGTTACGTCTGGGGCTCAAGTGACTCCTCCAAGATTAGTGTGCAATGCTGAGTTCTCAACATGTTTCACCACAGGGGAAATCCTTGGAAGTGTGTGGATGATTTCAAGAATCTATGAAGGTGTAAACAAAGGTTCACTACCACATCTATTATAGCATTGTGCTTAGCTGGTGATCATATAAGGATAACGCCAGACATGCCTCCATGCATAGATATGTAGGTTAGTAGGCAGATGTTTTGGTAGCTAGCATACAGGTTGACAGGCAGGCAAGACTGTTGAGTAAGTAGGCATGTAAGTAGATATATATATATATATATATATATATATATATATATATATATATATATATATATATATATATATATATATATATATATATGTCTAGAATGGTAAGCATGTAGGCAGGAAAATAAATCAGAAGGTAAGAAGGCAGTATGAGGGTTGAACGAATGTACTGGTACTTATGTAGGTAGACGAGCATGAAGGCAGGCAGACTGGTGGTTAGGTTAATTTGTTAGTTGACTGGCAAGTAGGCAGGCAGTCAGAGAAAAAAAATAGATCATAAGAAAAACACAGGAATATAAATAGGCGCCAACAGATATACCCCGCTTTTCTACGCTTCGTTTTTCGGCACGTCGCTAATACAGCGCTTTTCAATCATATTCATGTTCATAATTTTCTGCACTTGCCTCACTCATTCGCCAATTTCATGACATGCTCACATGCAACAGCTTAGAAAGATAAGCGACGGCACCTGCGCCATTTTATTCTTGGTCATTCAGTTCCTGTGTGGTTCAGTCTGTTTACAGAAGTTGTTCACTCTGCGTCTCTTTGTGTATTGCTGGCAATTTTCCTCTTTTTACTTATTGTATATGTAATAAAATATGTTTGTGTTTATTTATAACGGAAATTAAGTGTAGGGATAAAAAAATAACCCGCAATAATTTTTTTAGTCCAAGCTTTATTGTGCACTTAATATATGATAGTGTAAGGATGTAACTTAGGCTTTGTAAGCACCCTACATGCATTTGCAAGCTAACAAAAAGGCTATGCTTTTCGGTGATTTTCGCTTTATAGCGGGGGTATGACCACCGAAATGGCAGGAAATGATTGTATTTCAATAAAACACAAAATAAAATCCTAGAACGGTCATTTTAAAACATTCTTATAATGTATTCTGTTTCATGAAATGTGGTTTTCAAAAATTACCACAACGATATATTTTATCTGGGTAGCTGATTATGTTTTTTTCCCTTGCTAAGAGGTATCTACCTTCATTACACATTGGTCCTTTATAACCAGCCAGACATCCTTGTAGACATGATCCTTGAATGTGATGACAGACAGGCTCACTGACATTATATATGTTACAAAACTCAGGACATGGCAAGGTACATCCTGGACCGAATGCTCCATTTTCACATGCTGTTAACAAACAAAATGCATTGAATTCATTATAGAATTTGTGAGGTTTACATTTTTACTAAATTTTTTTCTTGTTTATCAATATTGATTTTTTTCCCGTGTGTTTGGGGTAAACAATTTCAGTATCTTCTTTACTGTTAATCTGTCAGTATCTTCTTTACTGTTAACCTGTCAGTATCTTCTTTACTGCTAATCTGTCAGTATCTTCTTTACTGTTAATCTGTCAGTATCTTATTTATCTGCTATTCTCTATTTCTTTTCCCATACAAGTCATCCACTCAACATGAACAAAGTGACATAACAATTTTTTTTTTTTTTTTTTGCATACGCACGCTATTACTCGAGGCGAAATCTCAGGCTAGAATGTCTAACCTGAGACTGATTTTTTCGTGACTATCCCTTTTTTTTTCTTGTAGAGAGACAGGTGTCCCTCGCCATTCAGGCAGATACTCGCCGATTTCAGAGGTACCCATTAGAGCTGGGTCGGCTCATTCAAATGTACTCGCCCGGGCTCGAGTTAATCCAGTCCAAATCCCGGTCGACGAAAAATCGTCAAATGCCCTCGCCCTGGTTTGATCCTGGGTCACCCGGTCGCCAGCGCAGTTTGGTAACCACTACACCAGCACGGCTCCCACAACTAATGTTTAACTGTTGATGTGATGCAAAGTTCAATTATGTGTTTATATTCAGAGTAGTGTTTATATATGTTAAGGTTATAGTCTTTGTCTTTCTCCACCACTGACAGCCAATTTGTTTGTAAAAAATAAACACTTGCTGGTCATCTCTTTGTCAGTTAGAATCCTTGTTATCTGGTACGGCACCACTTCTCTTACACCATTTTTAAAGTTTTTTTTTTTTTTTTTTATCTGCAAAATTGTATCTGCGACTTTTGACTTGCCTGGCCAACACTTCAGGAATCGACTAATCACACCAGAGTGGTCCAACATCATGATTCTCTGTGGTGACACATGGTGAGAACCCAGCATTGCACACTTATTGAACCCCAAACTTAACTGCGACTTTTACTTGGCTGGCTGTTTGCAGGAGGATTTTATAATGAAGAGATGGCGGGCAAGGGGAACTAAAAGGTGGCTCTGTGCATCATGTGACAATTCCTTACGGGAGCCCATAATCAGAGGACAGAAATTTAGCCCTACATATTTGGGGATCCTCCTTAGATAGTGGGGAATAATGGTAGGGGTAGGCTGCATCCCTTCCCCATTCCAGCTTGAAACCAGATGTGAGGATTATTTAAATGTATGCCAAGCAAGGATATCCGGGAAACAAAATGGAGCTCATGATTCCAACTCAATACGTTTTGTAATGGCAGAAAAGCCACAAGGTAAGCCTAGATCTTCTTCTTCTTTGATCCGTAGCCGCAGACCGTCAAAGCAGTCAGTGGCCATCACGCCTAGTGGCGTCTTGTAGGGCAACAACAAATTGATTCCACTTTGCTCGGTCGGTGGCCATCCTTCGTACAGTTCTCCAGCTCTGGTTCATTCTGTGCATCTCAGACTCCACAGTCCTCCGCCAAGTTGTTTTTGGTCAGCCTCTCTTTCGTTTTCCTTCAGGGGTCCAAAGCATAGTTGTTCTTGTGATGGCATCGGGGTCTCTTCTGAGGACATGGCCAACCCATCTTCAGCGTCTGCCAGCTATGATGGTGTGCATGTCCTCTTGCTTGCTCCGAGTAAGCAGATCTTGGTTGGTGATGGTATTCGGCCAAAAGATTCGGAGAATTTTTCTTAGGCATGTTGTGTGAAAAGAGGACCATTTCGACATTTCCTTCTCTGTAACTCTCCAGCATTCCGCACCATAGAGAAGCACAGAAAGCACACAGCTCTGATATAATCTTAATTTTGTGCTTGTGCTGTATTGAGAGGACTTCCAGATGTTGTTTAAGCTAAAAAAGGCTGTTCTTGCCTTATTCATTCTGATGTTGATGTCTTTGCCTGCCCCGCCGTCTGGTGTTACTATGCATCCTAGGTATGTGAAGGTGTCTGTCTGTACCAGTTGCTGATTCCTTACTGATATGGGCTCACATTTGCTCACATTGAGCGTCATGACCTCTGACTTCTTTAAATTGATGTTCAATCGCACCTGCTAGCTAAACTTATTAAGTCTATCCGTTTTTTCCTGGATGTGTTGATGTGAATGTGCTAGTAGTGCAATGGCATCTGCATATTCCAGATCTTTCAACGTAGAAAATGTAGCCCATCTTATTCCTCTTGGACTGCCCTCTGTTGTCTGGCGCATCACCCAATCTATCACTGTTAAAAATAGTGTGGTTGATAAGGGGCATGCCTGTCGTACTCCTGTCTTCACCTCAAAGGTTAGGTTGCTCTGCCTAACACTACACGTAAAGTTGGCATATATGCTTTTTATGATTGACAATATGCAGCTTGGAATTCCATAAGCCCTCAGTATTTTTCATAAACTGTCCCTATGTATGCTGTCAAAAGCCTTTTTCAAAAACAACGAAATTAATGTACAGCTGTCTTTGCCATTCTGAGCACTGCCTAGATCTGCATTGTAGATAATGCCAAGGATCTTTCAACTTCGCATTGGTTACAAAAGAGCCACAAACTCAAGAGCCCTAGTCAAACAACAACTTTTCATTCCACTTTACTGCATATCGTGTATGTGCATGTCTTTAATAAAACATAATTTTTGATCTGTTTAAATTAAACATTTTTTAAAAACTTACGTTCATTACAGTTTGGTCCTTGGTAACCAGTCTGACATCCCTCAAGACATGAGCCATCAACAAAATGACAGACAGACATGCTGCTGTTAACAACTTCACAGAACTGAGAGCATCGTAAGTTGCAAGCTTGACCATAGGTTCCATTGCCACATGCTATTTAATTTTTTTAAATGTATTTTGTTATCATTTAATCTCAAAAAGCAAAGAAAAATGTCTTTGTCAAATTAAAAGAAAAAAACTTTTTTTTTTAAATATAATATTTGTCCTCGTTTTGGCGCAACCCGTTGAACCTAGTCGGTTATATTAGGGCGCATGTCCAAACATAAAAAAACCTTTAGGTCTGAGTTTATATTATATACTAAAAGATAAAACTAGGTTACTGGGAAAAGGAACCTGTATAACAAGTAGTTAACTTTGAGACATTTCAAATGTCTCATAAATTGTAATTTTTTTCAATTGTTCAAAGTATAACTAATGCATATTTTTGTCTTGCTTGTTTAATCTTGATGATGAATAAACTATACCGTTTTTTTCTGTGTATCATAGTTCCACCTTAATTGCTTGTTGTGTTAAATATGTGAGTAACACCACTTGTAATTAAAAAATAACTATTTATAGATTTTCAATCAGGTAAAAAGCATTACAGCTGTCAGTGGTAATTTTCATAGCTGTAGTATCTTCATAAGTGACATTTTATAGTGCATCCACGCGTTGTGAGCAGCCTGCAAAGGCTGTGAAATTAATAAGATACTGCCATGTCAGTATCTCTGAGTCTAGTATTTAGTCAGCTGAGACTGCGGCGTTAGTGTCAGTGAATTTAACATGTTGATGTGCGTGTGTTAACAAAGAAAGTGCTAAGCAGCATTATTTTTAAACTAGACTTAATAAACAGCACATGTTTTAAAAAGGTGAACATAATTTCAAGGTGACCTTGCAAAGAAGCAGTAAACTGATCCATGGCACAACAAATAAAGCTAACTCGTTCAAATAAAAGTACAGATGTAGTGAATTTAAAGATGAAACAAACTCCTGATAATACTTGTTTATTACTACTACTGTGGATGCTGCTAATATTGTTTGTATTACTGTATGTATTACCAGTACTGCGGATATGATCCACATATAATTTAGCCCGCAAAGATCAAAGAGCTAATAAAGATAAGCTTCTAAGATAAGAATGTAGTTTGGTTTTTTTTTTAATGGCTGTTTAGAGTTTGAAATCTACTTAATATAGGACCGTTGCTCTAGTAGGTGATGTCTAGTCGTATGGTGGTAGTGCTGGCTGACTGTTACTGAATGAGACCAGGCAATTCATTAGTGGACCACGCACACAGCCCTGCAACTCAAACTCGTAAATGTCACCACAAAAGCAGTGTGGACAATATACAACATAGTTTATTGTACTGGACGTTCCTACAAACGATAATCTTGAAATTCATATATATATATATTATGACGTTACATATATCGTCTTCAGTCTAGCTCTGTACCGTCTGTAGCTAGAACACTGTCCTCGACAGCTTTACCCATTTTAATATTGTTCAACCCACGTTCTTCACAGAAATCATAATTCCTTTTTCAAATATACTAGCATCATCTCACAGAGGTGTATGGATGATCCAGTGATGGAATACTTAGGAATACGTCAAGAAATACTATAATTCTCAGGAGCTCAGACACACACTTCCACCTTCCATAATGAAACACACAGAAGAACCTAGCAGATGATCGTACACTTTTGGAGATACCGACCGTATTTTCTGCTAACTGAACCTCGAGGTAGTGACGTAACTTCCTGTTTCCACAGACTACAGATAATAAACAAATATGAATCCTTGGTCGAACCCTTTTGGTATTGACAGACACGTTATGACTTTAACTCATTACACCTACTTACAAATTATGTACCACGAATAACTCGTTGGACACGTACGTCTTAACTCTTCTACAACTTCTAACGGTCTGCTCTGTGGAAAAACGAGTTAGCTTGGTGAGTTCAATTTACCTCCAACCAACTCATGCACACTGATTTGTGGTACTCCTAGTAAATATCCAAACAATTTTAACGTTTCATAACTATAACCACTTTTTTTTATTGTAATAAGCTAGATTGAGCTCCGCGGCTCAAATTTCACCATGCAATTTTTATCCTGTTTTCGCACCAAAACAGTTTTATTTGTTTGTCTGCCAAGGTTAGAGATATTTTGTTATTCGAACTCAATACCTATAATCGTCAAAATCGCCTACCAGCATGAACCTACAGTATTCCTTTATACCTCATTCTTCTCGTCTCGTGTTCGTGAACAATTAAAGACTGGTTCGAGTACTCTATCTTCTTAGAGCTATATACATTCACAGCTACATTGCTGAATGATGTAAATTTATAAATGTACACCAGAAGTCAATAATTCTAAAACGTTAGCTAAGATTTAAGACCATAATTGTGTAAATATGAATCAAACTTGCCGTTGTCCCTCCACAGTTTTCTCCCTGTATAAAGTCAAAACATCTAACAGAATACGAAAAGCTGTCATGGTAGAATCATTCAGTTCCAATATTTATCAGAAGTATCTGATACATTTACATAAAGGTCCAGAAAATAATCAAGACATTTATAGACAGAAGTATTTTGACTTCTGTGTGTCGTTTGGCTTATAGAAAATATATACAGGTGATTGAGTCTTTACAATTTTGGGTTGTTTCTGGGACTTTTATTTGAAAGTTGCTATATTGTGTCATGGCCGTCACCAATAAGGCTTTTTTTCTGAGTATTTTGTTGGCAACATGTCCGTTTATGGTTTGGTCTTGAAGTTAGACTATGATGTCATTTGGATGGTCCATGGTTCAGTGACTTGTCTATTGTCACGTGTCCTCTTCGTTATTTACTTGCAAGCAACAGCATTTGACTTAATTCTCATGTTTTATTTACTGCCATGGGTTTTACTATTTATTTACTACTGATTTACTGACATAGGTAAAACTAATAAACTCACTTGAAACTAAAAATATTTGTGAGAACATATTATAGAATAGAAGACGCAGGAGATGGATATGTCACAAACTGAGGAAACTTGTTGACAGTATTAGCAGACAATCCTTGTTCTGGCTGTAGTGGTTTTTGATGTTATTGTATGGTTGTTATGTTACCTAGTGTACTGGATGAGGTCAGCTGTGAAGGCTCCTGAGATAAAAGTTTATGTGAGCTACGGAAGCCTTTCTGCTACCACTTACGACCTCAAACAGACCTATTCTACTATAATGAATGTTAGCTACGTTAAAAGTCTAGGGTACTGAATGGTGATGTGTAGGTAATAAAATACACAGACACACACATGTAACTAATTTGTCTAATAATATTAATAATAAACTCTATGATACACTGAACTAACACTGGCTGTTAAAGTTTAAGTTTGAAATTCTTTTTTAAATTTATTAGTCCTGAACCAATTGTTTCTTTTGGTCAGAACATATGAAATAATATGTATTTATCAATGAAATGCATATATCTATTGCATAATCAAATGTAATTTTTGTACATAGGTATATTATTACAATGGTTAATATTAATAATATCTACAATGTCTTGGGAAAACTAGCACTGGATGTTTAGTTGGGGTGGCGTCATCATGCCCAATCTATGGCTACAAAGTTCTTTGTCCTTGACATATGGACTGATATTAATGTTTCTATAACAAGATTTATTTCTTTAATTATGGTGGAAATAGTTTATGAATCTCCAGCAGGCCAGGTTTGCAATTATCTGGCCTGTGACGATGTAGTACAGAATTCTTGTGGCCCACTCCTCTCAGTAGCTGGTGTAAAATGTTAGGCTGCACAGACACCCGCTTTTGTACTTCTACAAAAGCATCTGGCACAATCGTAGTGCCAGATCAGAAACTCACAATTCAGAATTGAGAACACAGTTACTTAGTACTAGCAAAACTCAGCTGAGCTGCTGGCTAGATTAGGGCGTCCCACTGATTTTTATTTAGTAATTCCTAGAAATCACCCCTATCAGTAACGTACTGTGTCAATGGACAGTCTTCTCCCCACTAAGTTATTTTTAGCTACAATCCTCCGACTTTGCCCCTCGTTCATCTGCAGTTTGATTTTTGCATTTTTAGTCTCAAGGACGCCAAAATGTAACTTTAGTGAAAATATGCACATAAAACTGTTCGCTAGTCTGATTGGAATAATACGGTCTTTCGTCAATATCTTCCGTGTTATCTGTCCGTCTGTATAATTAAAAGTATATTATTTCTCTGCTCAAGGTTGGCTATCAAACTAGCTAGGTTTTATTTTCATAACTTTATTATTAAAGAAAACCCTACTTTTCTCAAGGTTAGTTTTTGAAATTTGTTTTTGAACCTTCGTCCACGGCGTTTGCCGCTGTATTCAAACAAAACAACTAATTACGGTAAAACGTCTAAGATACGACTGTTTCTAACAAGAGCTAAGGTCGTTTTTCTACCAATTCCTTACATTGTGTCAACTAGTGGCGTGATTTTTTCTTTAAACTACAAATTGCGTCTTTTTGCCTTTTTTAGATTCAAACACGTGTTTCGACCGTCATAATAATTTTCTTTTATCTCCGTTTCCCTCCCGTCTAAAAGGGTAAACCGTTTGTCTGCATGTTCCAACTAGTTAGTTTGAATGGCGGTAGAAAGCGCTGGCGTAGGCGAGAATGTATCCTCGTATCTTACGTATAATTTTATCCCTACATGTTATCTTACCCGTTATCTTTATAATTGGAGATATTTTAACGTTGTATCACGGTAATTTAACCACACTGGCATTCCCACCTGAGAACATGCACTAATGCAAGTTCCAAAACAAGTGATACACATAGATAAAATCACTCCTCACGCCTGCCAACTACTCTAATTTTGATCACAGGGGTGCCTACTGAATAAATCTGCACCGACATTCTGTGACCCCGGGATATATTCAATATTAAACTGATAAGGTTGCAACAATAAAGACCATCTTAACAATCTTGCATTTTCATGCTTGGCCTGAGATAAGAACACTAGGGGCTGGTGATCCGTCTGGACCACAAAAGTCCTACCATACAGATAGATTTGGAACTTTTTTATTGCCCAGATTAACGCTAAACATTCTTTTTCGCTTGTGGAATATCCTTGCTCCGCTTTATTCAACTTGCGGCTTGCATAAGCGACTGGGTTCAGTTCCCCATTGGGTGAAGAGGACCTTTGCAACAGAGCCGCCCCCAGGCGTACATTACTTGCATCTGTTCTCACTACAAAGTCCTGAGTCAAATCAGGCAGTTTGAGAATAGGCTTGCTAGTGAGTTTTTCCTTTAACTCCTGAAATGCCAATTCACATTGCGCGGACCAAACAATTTTATCTGGATTTCCCTTGCGAGTCAGATCAGTCAGAGGAGCACATATAGAGTTAAAATTTTTGATATATTTTTGGTAAAACCCACATAACGACACAAATGATCGCACGTCTTTTTTTGTTTGTGGTCTAGGTGCTCTCTGCAGTTTTTCCAAGTTCTTGGGGTCAGGGGTCATGTTACTCTGATATACAGTATGTCCCAAGAATTCCAACTCTTTGCATCCAATACAACATTTTGTTGGTCTAGCAGTTAAGTTCGCTTCTCTGAGCCTATCAAATAACATATTCAGAGAGTTAATGTGTTCTTCAAATGTTTCTGTGGCGACAAGAATATCATCCATGAAATTTGTGATACATGGATTATTCAAGGGATCCAACAATTTGCGCATCATCCTAGAAAATACACTCGGAGCATTTTTCAATCCGAATGGTAGCATGTTGAATTCATAATGTCCTTCCGAGGTGCTAAAAGCTAAATAAGGTCTAACTTCAGGCTTCACTGGAATCTGGTAATAGCCTTTGCTAAGATCCACCTTCGAAAAGTATTTTGACTTGTTTAATCTGGCAAATAACTGTTTTGTGTCTGGTAATGGATCCACTTGTCCTTCTGTGACAGCATTCAGTTTCCTGTAATCTATGCACAGTCTATGTTCCCCAGACGGTTTCCTCAACAAAACTACACTGGAGCTAAAAGAAGATTCACTGTGTGAAATAATCCCTTCTTTCAACAAATAATCTATTTCCTCTTTCAATGCCTTCTCCTTCGCGAACGGCAAAGAAAATAGGCTCTCATACAGATTGTGTTTGAGTCTACCAGCTTCATGTCATACTGTAGCAAATTTGTATGTCCTGGTTTATCTGTTAATACATCTGTATGTTCCTCCAGAACCTGTTGAACTCTCTCCGTCTGATTTTTAGTCAGGTGCTTACTGACTTTTACCTGTGCGGCTGTCTCACAAGGGTATTCATGTGAGGTGAGTGGTTCCTTTTTCATTTTAGTTGCGATAGCCAAGGTCAGTAAATGGTTGCTTTCCTGGAGTGGTCTGTCCAGATACTTCTTTAAAAGGTTTACATGATATACCTTCTCCTTCCCCTTTTTGTCAATTTTATAGTTTGTTCTAGACACCTTCTCTAGAACCGTATATGGACCTTGCCATCCAATTTGCAACTTAGTACTGGCTGCCGGGTAGTAGAAGAAGCACCTTCTCTCCCACAGCTAATTCTCTGTCCTTTGCTTTCCTATTAAAATACGCTGCATGTTTCTTCCTGGCTTGTCTCAAATTATCATTTGCCAGTTTCCATCCAGCTTTCAGAAGAGTGGTCAGCTCGTTCACATATTGATATGATGAGGTAACAGTCTCTTCTGGTTTCTCATCTGTCCAGGTCCTTAATAAAGCTTCTAATGGACCTTTAATTGGCCTCCCAAATAGCAGGGTTGCGGTAGCCATCCCGGTTGAACTATGTGGTACCTCCCGATACGCAAACAACGCGGCGGGCAGAAATTGATCCCACATATCCGGTGTTTCATGTGCCAGCTTCCTCAGGATAGAAATGAGAGTCCCATTGAACCTCTCTACCTGGCCGTTCCCTTGTGGATGGTACGGACTACAATGAAAGTGTCTGGCTTGAAATAGCTTAAAAACTTCTTCCGTTAGTTTCCCCTTGAACAGTGAGCCATTATCAGTCAAGATTTGATGCGGGAATCCTAATCTTGTGAATATTGTACGTAGATCGTCTGCTACATGTTTCGAATCAATTGATGGCAGGGCTACCGCCTCTCCCCACATAGAACAAGTGTCCACCAGAGTAAGGATGTAACTGTTCCTCCTCTTGGTCCGAGTGAGAGGTCCCACAATATCCACTGCAACCCTCTCAAAAGGTGTTCCCACTATGGGCATTTCCCCTAGAGTTGCAGGAGCAGTCCAATGCTTTGGAGCTACCCTTTGACATTCTGGGCAGGATTTGACATATCTTTTTATATCCTCCGTTATCCCTGGCCAGAACTAATGACAAGCTATACGCTGTCCTGTGGCGCTGATCCCCATGTGACCACTGAAGGGAATCGCATGCCCTAGTTCCATCACTTTATCCCTATATGAAGCGGGAAGAACCAGCTGGTTGTGACCATTTGTTCCAGTTCCGGCCTTCCTGTATAGCAATTTGTTCTTCATAATATAATCTCCCTTGCTTGGAGGTGTGTGGCATTTGGGCAATTTTTTAAAACATGGCTTGAGTGTCCTATCCTCAGCCTGCGCCTTCCTCATCTCTTCTGGATGAGCATTTATAGGTTCACCTTCTTCCTCCTTTTTCTGTGACCTGGTCTGCACTGTCGCCATGATCACAGGTCTCTCGGGATTCCCCAAGAAGACGTATCTACACCCCAATATCAGAGGGTAGATTGGTTCATCTATCACTGCTGCTCTGAGTTCTCCTTCCACATAGCGAGTTTTCACCGTTATCCTTGCGATGGGAAGTGTCATGAGTGGTATGTCCTTAGTCGCCCCTTGTATTTCCACTGTTTCTGTGGTATACTGACTTGGGTCCACTAGGCTAGACTTCACAACTGAATCATAATCCAAACCTGTATCATATAGGCACCTGATTGTGACCCCATTACAAATAACATCCTCACAAACTGGGGGGTGATAAGGTTCCTGCTGTCCATTAGGATTAACCTTTAATCTTTGTTTCCCCGATTTCATTGCAGCAATGTTTGAAGGTTTCCTTTCACAAAATTCGGTGTTATGGTTGTCTTTCTTACACCGATTGCACCATCTCTTTCCTTGGTTAAAAGGTTTTCTTTCGTTATATTTTTGGTCATTGAACTGTGAGTTTCTATCACGATAATCATTTCGTGGTCTATCAAAGTTTGTCCTGCCTTTATTACCTTGTTCTCTGGTATCAAATTTACTAAATTGCTGTGGAGCTTTAAAATTTCTATGTGCTTCTTTTTAGTGCCACTTACCTCTGCCTGGGCTGCCTGATACCTCTCAGCGACATTTAAAACCTCCCCCAACCTCTCTGCATCTTGTTCCATGAGAAATTTTCTCAGGTCTGGAGCCATGGATTCTCTTAATTGCTCAATCATGATCATCTCTTTGAGATCTTGGGTCTTCCCAAGAGCAGTCCATTTCTCCAAATAGGTTTCCAGTCTGGCAGAGAATTGGTGGTATGTCTCCCCAGACAACAGTTTGGCATTTCTAAACTTCTTACGATAAAATTCACCATTCTTTTCATATCTCAATAACAAAGCCTGCTTTAGCATGTCATAATTGTCTTGGTCGTCTCTATGCATCTTAGCGAAAACTTCATAAGAAGTACCTCTAAGCCCTTGGGATAACTTAAGACTCCACCTCTCTCTCTCTAACCCATACGTAGTAGCTAATAGTTCGAATCTACTGAGGTACCCCTCGATGTCATCGTCTTTCTCAATAAAATGGTCTAAATGAAACCCCATAGCTGAAGTTGAGGCTCCCTGACTAGGCGTGGCATCTGAGGGAAAGGGGCTGGCACCATTTTCAGGAGCATGGCCTTGTAATTCCAGCTCCCTTAGTCG
The DNA here is from genome assembly GCA_024509875.1 of Oreohelix idahoensis. NCBI lineage: Eukaryota > Metazoa > Mollusca > Gastropoda > Stylommatophora > Oreohelicidae > Oreohelix > Oreohelix idahoensis. The sequence goes on from JAMPIV010018538.1 coordinate 531,515, forward strand.
TAATTCGTGCTCCCTTTGCAATCTCCTATCTTCTGCCTCAGCAGCCTGTCTCTTTTCTTCTGCCTCCCTTTCAGCCTTTTTTTCTTCTAATTGGAGCCTTTTAATCTCCCTATCTGCCTCCAATGCCTTAGCCTCTTTGTCAGCCTCATTCTGCAGCCTCTTAAGTTCTTTATCAGCCTCAATTTGTAACCTCTTCTCTTCCGCTAACCTCCTATCTTCCCTTTCAATATACTTGTCACATTCTGAAGTTACATACTGAATTAAAACTTGACCCTCCATGTTCATCTCCTTCGCCGTCAGCACAGCAGCCGATCTAAATTTTGCTAGATCTGCCATACTAAATCTTACAATCTAACAATGACTAAGGTAAACAACAAAGTATATAATTTCTAAGGTAATATATTAATTAATTAATTAATTACCACTGGCTGTGAAGATTCATCAACTTTTATTTTCCACTTTTTATTTTTAGGGACACTTTTAAATTTATTCCCTTATGCCCCCACTAGTTTAATTCCCGGACCAGGAGACCCTAATATATTTGATAAACTTAATCCCCGGACAAGATCCCAATATTTGTAGTGGTTTTTGATGTTATTGTATGGTTGTTATGTTACCCAGTGTACTGGATGAGGTCAGCTGTGAAGGCTCCTGAGATAAAAGTTTATGTGAGTTAAAGAAGGCCTTTCTGCTACCACTTACGACCTCAAACAGACCTATTCTACTATAATGAATGTTAGCTACGTTAAAAGTCTAGGGTACTGAATGGTGATGTGTAGGTAATAAAATACACAGAAACACACATGTAACTAATTTGTCTAATAATATTAATAATAAACTCTATGATACACTGAACTAACACTGGCTGTTAAAGTTTAAGTTTGAAAATCTTTTTTAAATTTATTAGTCCTGAACCAATTGTTTCTTTTGGTCAGAACATATGAAATAATATGTATTTATCAATGAAATGCATATATCTATTGCATAATCAAATGTAATTTTTGTACATAGGTATATTATTACAATGGTTAATATTAATAATATCTACAATGTCTTGGGAAAACTAGCACTGGATGTTTAGTTGGGGTGGCGTCATCATGCCCAATCTATGGCTACAAAGTTCTTTGTTCTTGACATATGGACTGATATTAATGTTTCTATAACAAGATTTATTTCTTTAATTATGGTGGAAATAGTTTATGAATCTCCAGCAGGCCAGGTTTGCACTTATCTGGCCTGTGACGATGTAGTACAGAATTCTTGTGGCCCACTCCTCTCAGTAGCTGGAGTAAAATGTTAGGCTGCACAGACACCCGCTTTTGTACTTCTACAAAAGCATCTGGCACAATCGTAGTGCCAGATCAGAAACTCACAATTCAGAATTGAGAACACAGTTACTTAGTACTAGCAAAACTCAGCTGAGCTGCTGGCTAGATTAGGGCGTCCCACTGATTTTTATTTAGTAATTCTTGGAAATCACCCCTATCAGTAACGTACTGTGTCAATGGACAGTCTTCTATCAAATGGCACAAGTGTGCGTCTCTTTCTCAATAATATGAATGCTTTTGTCCAATCAGCGGACTTCCCCTCTAACTTTTTCAAATATTCAAACTAAAAGTCAAATTTCAGTCCAGTCTCAGTCTAGTATGTAGTATTTTTTCCAAAATTACACTTGTTTTTTGGACTAACTACATGAAAAAACTACACAAACCTGCCCCACTAAGTTATTTTTAGCTACAATCCTCCGACTTTGCTCCTCGTTCATCTGCAGTTTGATTTTTGCATTTTTAGTGGCAAGGACGCCAAAATGTAACTTTAGTGAAAATATGCACAAAAAACTGTTCGCTAGTCTGATTGGAACAATACGGTCTTTCGTCAATATCTTCCGTGTTATCTGTCCGTCTGTATAATTAAAAGTATATTATTTCTCTGCTCAAGATGGGCTATCAAACTAGCTAGGTTTTATTTTCATAACTTTATTATTAAAGAAAACCCTACTTTTCTCAAGGTTAGTTTTTGAAATTTGTTTTTGAACCTTCGTCCACGGCGTTTGCCGCTGTATTCAAACAAAACAACTAATTACGGTAAAACGTCTAAGATACGACTGTTTCTAACAAGAGCTAAGGTCGTTTTTCTACCAATTCCTTACATTGTGTCAACTAGTGGCGTGATTTTTCCTTTAAACTACAAATTGCGTCTTTTTGCCTTTTTTAGATTTAAACACGTGTTTCGACCGTCATAATAATTTTCTTTTATCTCCGTTTCCCTCCCTTCTAAAAGGGTAAACCGTTTGTCTGCATGTTCCAACTAGTTAGTTTGAATGGCGGTAGAAAGCGCTGGCGTAGGCGAGAATGTATCCTTGTATCTTACGTATAATTTTATCCCTACATGTTATCTTACCCGTTATCTTTATAATTGGAGATATTTTAACGTTGTATCATGGTAATTTCACCACACTGGCATTCCCAGAGTAAGGGAGGTAAGAGGAAGATCAAAGAACAAAGGTCAAGAGAATTAGAGAAATACATGAAGGAATGAACAAGACATGGACAGACCTTGAGCTGATGGCAAGGAACAGGAAGACTTGGCATGTGTTTGTTGAAGGCCTATGCTCCTTTTTCTTCTTTTTCTTCTTTGATCCCTAGCCATCGACTGTCAAAGCAGTCAGTGGCCATCACGCCTAGTGGCGTCTTGTAGGGCAACAACAAATTGATTCCACTTTGCTCGGTCGGTGGCCATCCTTCGTACAGTGCCCCAACTCTTGTTCATTCTTTGCATCTCAGCCTCCACAGTCCTCCGCCAGGTTGTTTTTGGTCGGCCTCTCTTTCGTTTTCCTTCAGGCGTCCAAAGCATTGCTGTTCTTGTGATGGCATCGGGGTCTCTTCTGAGGACATGACCAACCCAGCTCCAGCGTCTGCCAGCTATGATGGTGTGCATGTCCTCTTGCTTGCTCCGAGTAAGCAGATCTTGGTTCGTGATGGTATTGGGCCAAAAGATTCGGTGAATTTTTCTTAGGCAAGTTTTGTGTAAAGAGGACAATTTCGACATTTCCTTCTCTGTAACTCTCCAGCATTCCGCACCATAGAGAAGCACCGAAAGCACACAGCTCTGATATAATCTTAATTTTGTGCTTGTGCTGTATTGAGAGGACTTTCAGATGTTGTTTAGGCTAAAAAAGGCTGTTCTTGCCTTATTCATTCTGATGTTGATGTCTTTGCCTGCCCCGCCGTCTGGTGTTACTATGCATCCTAGGTATGTGAAGGTGTCTGTCTGTACCAGTTGCTGATTCCTTACTGATATGGGCTCAGGGTTGCTCACATTGAGCGTCATGACCTCTGACTTCTTTAAATTGATGTTCAAGCCCACCTGCTGGCTAAACTTATTAAGTCTATCCGTTTTTTCCTGGATGTGTTGATGTGAATGTGCTAGTAGTGCAATGTCATCTGCATATTCCAGATCTCCAAATATAGGAAATGTAGTCCATCTTATTCCTCTTGGACTGCCCTCTGTTGTCTGGCGCATCACCCAGTCTATGACTGTTAAAAATAGAGTGGTTGATAAGGGGCATCCCTGTCGAACTCCCGTCTTCACCTCAAAGGTTAGGTTGCTCTGCCCAACACTACATGTAAAGTTTGCATAAAGGCTTTTTATGATTGACCCTATGCAGCTTGGAATTCCATATGTCCTCAGTATTTTCCATAAAGTGTCCCTATGTATGCTGTCAAAAGCCTTTTCAAAATCGACGAAATTGATGTACAGCTGTCTTTGCCATTCTGAGCACTGCTCTATAATGTTCCTGAGAGTGAATATATGATCAACACATCTTCTGTTCTTTCTAAATCCTGCATGTTCTTTCCTCAGTTTGTGGATACTGCTTTTGAAATTCTCTGTATAATTATCCTGCCTAGTATTTTGCTGGGAACTGAGAGAAGAGTGATTCCTCTCCAATTATTGCAGTCTGCAAGATCTCCCTTCTTGGGCAATTTCACAATTATTCCTTTGTTCCACTCTGATGGTGTTGTCCCCGTTTTCCAGACTTGTGCAAATAGTGGGTCTAAAAGTCCCGCTGCTAGCTCAGGGTCTGTCTTAAATAGCTCTGCATTTAAGTTATCATGGCCAGGAGCTTTTCCGTCTTTAACCCTTTGATTGCTGTGATGATTTCTTCTTTTCGTGGAATGTCTGTATTTACATCTAGATCGTTTTCAGCCTCAGGAACATTCAATTGTGTCTCTGGTGTTTCCCTGTTCAGAGTGTCTCTGAAGTGCTCTGCCCATCTTGTTTTCTGTCCCTTATCTGTCGTTATGAGATTTCCTTGCTTATCTGTTACTAATGTAATATAGTTTGCATCTCGTTTTCCGCTGATGAATTTAGTTATTTTGTATACTGTGCTTTGTTCATTTCTCAGTACTGCCTCTTCTGCCTGTCTTGCAAGATCGTCTAGGACATTCCTTTTGTTGGCTCGGGTTTGGCGTTTAACTTCCTTGTCCAGCTGACTATACTGTTCGCTATATAGTTGCTTTAACCTGGGGGACTTCGCTTCTGTTTTCTTTCTTTTCATTTCCTTTCTCAGTGTTATGGTGTTTAATGTTTCTGGTGTTATCCAGTCTTGCTTCTTCTTTTCCTGGAATCCCAAGCATGATTTGCTGCTTTCTTTATATATTGTTGAAATGGCGTTGAATTTCTGGTCTACATCATCAGTCAATGTCTGTTCCTGAATTTTGGCAAATTGATATCGTTTCTTTATGTCAGCCGCAAAAGTTTTTCTGGTAAGGCGGTCCTTCAATTTACTGATATCAAACCTTTTCGGTGCAGTTACAGTTGGCCCAGCACTTCTTAGTTTCACTTTCAGTTTTGCTACTACTAAATGGTGATCACTTCCCACATCTGCACCTCTTCTTACCTTCACATCTTGTAATGCGTGTCACCATTTCCTGTTAATCATGATGTGGTCTATCTGGTTTCTGTCCCGACCATTTGGTGATTCCCATGTTAATTTGTGGATTTCTTTATGTGGGAAAAGTGTTCCTCCAATGACCAGGTTGCTAATACTACATAAACTTATTAATTTATCCCCATTTTCGTTTGCTGTTCCGCTGCCGCATTTCCCCTTTACTCTTTCATTATAAGTATTGTGTGTACCAACTTTCGCATTGAGGTCTCCCATTACTATAATAAGATCATATCTAGGTGTGTCTTCCATTTCTTTCTGCAGTTGTTGATAGAATTCATCTTTGACCTCTTCATCGCTGTCATTCGTTGGTGCGTAGCATTGTATTATTGTAGTATTGGTGAAGCTACCTCTGAATGTTAACCTTATCAGTCTGTTGTTGATGGGTTTCCATTCCAGTAGTGTCCTTTCTATTCCTTTCTGTAGAATAATGGCTACACCTTCATTGTGCTGTCCATCCTCTCTTCCAGAGTAAAGTACTGTTTCTCCTGTTGCTGTTTTAACTTTTCCTGCCCCTGTTCATCTGCTCTCGCTTATCCCTAGAATGTGTAACCTATAGTTTCTCATTTCTGCCGTGACCTGTTTTAGTTTAACCGTATCATTCATTGTTCTGACATTCCAAAATCCTATTCTTGTATCATGTTTTGCGGTCAGGACGTCCGTTCTCATGTCAGTGGCTTCCTTTCGGCTTTCACCACTGACAGTCATACGATCCTCAGACTCCGGATGTCCGTCCCGCAGCAAAGTTTGTTTATTCGTTGTTGTTTCCGGAACTTTAATTTTTTTTTTTTTACATAGACAGGGGTGTCAGCCCTATGCTAAAACCGCCAACCTGGGGGACCACGGTGTCTGCTTTCGTCTGACCCCTGCCCGCGCAAACCTGTCCAGCTTGGTAGAACCTTCCAGGAGTAAAACTCCCGCTGGCATTGCTCTGGGGGTAATCAGGGTACGCAAGCCGCCATACCTCGACAAGGTATTGACACCGGTGATGGCAGGCCTATGCTCCTGTGGGAGATTAATGATTGTGACGAGATGAATAATTTTAGATTATAGTATCAAGTAGTTGCTTGATATAGTTAAAGAATAGTTTTTTTCCAGACTTGCGAAAGAGAACTGGTGAACTATAGGTACAGATGGCACAAGATAAAGTTGAGTGGTCAACCTTACAGTTCAGATGATACAGAAGTAAAGAAAAGGCAGTTAATTCATCCTCTCGCTAGACCTATCAAATGCCTCTAGGGAACGGCAATGAAGCTGGAATTTAATCCTACCACTAAAAAATGATGGCTGACCTCAGAATAGTGCTCCACAAACTATGTCAACGATTCAAACGTGTTGTGCTCCAATGGATCCCATCTCATTGTAACATCACCTGCAATGAAGAGGCTGACAGACTGGCAAAGGAAGGTGGAAATCTACCTCAGCTTGATGCAAGCATAACTTTCGAGGAGGCAAAGAGTTTTATCAGAATCAGATACAAAAACAAATGGGATATAGAGCATCCAGGTCACACACAAAATGATTCATACTACCAGCTCAACAGAAGAGAACAAGTGGCAAATTTTAGACAATGCACTGGCCACAACAGATTGAGATACCATCTATTCAACAAGCTAAAGATAGGAACTACCGATCAGTGTAACTATGGCACTGATATAATGACTGCTGAACATCTGCTTCAAAGTTGCCCAAGATATGCGGAACAGAGAAAGTGTATTTGGCCGACACCAGTACCATTCGTGGAAAAGCTCTACGGAGATCCAAATAGCCTCAAACTGACTATTGCTTTCTTTGAAAACATTCACGTGGACATCTTAGAGTGTACGAAGGAATAGAAGAAGAAGAAAATTGCTTTAACACAAAAAGACATTGAAAATAATTCAATAACTTCAGATCTAAAAATTAATCAGATTGTGTTAATGATTTATATTTCTTATAGCCAGGAGTTGTAGTGAGGATAAGCTCTCACTGCAGATAAATACTTTTATGGCACGAGCCTCAAATAGCCTCTGACAAACAAGTCCAACTCCCGGCCTTCACGTGCGGCTCAATTTTAACTCGGCGGAACTGTTTCCACTGACGGGATGGGAGGGGGGGGGCGGAAGCAAGCGACTGGCGCCTTAAAACCAGCAGCTTCGGGCAGATAGAGCTCGCAATCCTTGTTTGGTTGCTTATCAAAGAGAAGGAACTCTGAATTCAAACCACCGCTGCCTTGCGGGAAAATCCATTTATGGAACTGGTTTCGGGGGTAAATCCTAAAGATAAATCCAAAGTCGGAGTCCCCAAGGCAGTCTAATGTTGATTCGACATTATTCTGGCAACTCCTGCGACGTGGCTGGTACCAAACTGTATCGGCTACTGCCGTGCCTTTGGATCTACCGGCTGTGTGGAGAGGGGGAATATGCTGCATGGGAAACAGCTTGATCTCCATATAACTATGCCCAAGCTCGCGTCCTGGAGAGGACACTCCAGCTTCACCCTATAGGTGTCGGCAAAACACGGGAAGTAGCAGTTACCGGTTATAAGCATTTTTCCCAATACTCCATTCTGGGGGGCTGAATGTGTCTAAAATTGTCCAGCACTGTAAGCTGCACCTCCTTCAGCTTCCTGTAGCTCCTTCTCTCGCCTTTATCTTCTTTTTACAAGTTTGTCAGCCACATTTTGCTGGCTGTTTGCCAGACGTTTCCTTAATCGCACTTGCCCAAGGCGTTTCGAATTTGTTCGAGATGCTTGGCCATACAGCTTTTTTTATTTCTGCACTGGCTGATGTACCAAAGTTGAACTCTCCAATGGCCACAAAGATACTGAATTTGACCCTTTTTAATGACACAAATGTCCGCTTGCTGCAACGACTTCATACAACATTGTGGAAGCTTTCATTTGCATTTTGAGTTGCACCTAGTCTTTATCATAATCTTACAGTGTTAATGTTGTGTTGGGTTGGATGGTAATTTCTTGAGATATGCATTTAACTCGTGAATAAGCTCCTGGTCCTCGTAGATACAATGCTGAGGCAAGATAACAGTGATAGTTCACTACTTCTAGAGCTATGCACACAGTTTGCAGTGAATATGGCTGCTGGTCTAAAGACACAATTCTGTGGCCAAGTAGTAATTGTTGCCCACGGATTTGAATAAATTACACTTCTGGTCCTAAGAAACAATGCTGAGGCCAGGTATTATCTCATGGTACACTCACAGACAGAAACCATCAGTTTGACAACCAGGACGCTGATGGGAACAGTTTTAGAAGTTGCATGCACTCAATTGGCACAATTTTTCTTTTCAGTACTTGCTTCGATGCGAATATGGATCTTGCTCTCATACGATGTCGACTGTTGTTCATAGCGTGTGTGTGTGTGTCATTTGAATGTTCCCGCTTCCATATATAGTAGCTGAGCGGGGGACTCGGAGAGCATGCTGGATAATTTCTGTTCGTCTCAAGTTTGTCGGACGAAAAAGCCAGGTTTTGTGTTTTTTATAGCAATATTTTGCAATATGTCTAGAATAATATCATGTAATTATTCCACACGATATTTCACAGATTCAGTCCCAGTTCTGACTTCTTGTGCAAAACTATGATTCCATTCCAAGCAGTTTTCACTTAGATATGTTGCGGTTGCTATTCAATGGACGCCAAAAAGCAATTGTCTAGTTGATGATCGTATTGTGGTACATTCGATCTCTGCCCTTGTTAATGTTAGCTCTCTTTTATTTTTGATAACTCTATCTATGATTCAACAGCAACTGAACGACTTTGACATGTAGATAAGGAACGTGGCGTATCGTTGTTCTGGTTTTCATGATTTAATGAGTCAGTGTATTTACAGACATGTCATCAGAAGGGTTTCATATATAATACAAGTCTCTCTCTTGTTACAAGCTCTTTAAAAAAAATTGCAATTGCTTGTTTCGTTATGCAGTCTTTCATAATCATGACAGTCCCACTTTGAAAACAACTGCACTATAGACATTTGTATGACTATAGTCATAGACATTTTTATCTATGTTATAATATGTCCTCTCACTGTATGCCTTGCCACGTTCTGTTCTTCTGGCACTGCAAAATTTAAAATTGGAGAAAATGTTGATCTTGTTTTTCCTTGGCTACGAGTTTTATTAGCCTAAATACTAGGGTGTTGAAATTTCCCAAGACTTGCCTACTCTTGATAATTCTCTTACACGTCTTTGTGACTTGACATTTTTAGTTGACGTTATATCTTGTCTATTTCACTGGAAACGATTCTCAATTCACTTATTAATCAAAGATATACATACCTTGATATACTGGAAAATGTCCTCAAGAAATCAACACTACACAATTCTTTCATAAATAAAACTCTTCATTTCTGCGCTAATCTCTTGTTTTCTCTGACGAATTGGTTTGTAAAATCTATTTTCCACGGAAGCACAGCATCTGTACGCTGGGTGACAAACTTACAGAGTGCTTCACAATTCTCGTTTCACGATATAGACTAGTCGACTACTCATAATGACTGCCCGCAATAAACCCGTGTTTCTTGTTTTTATCTTATCATTACCCCAGACCTAAGTGTCTTTTATGTTTGGACATGCGCCCTAATATAACTGACTAGATTGAACGGCAAAAACGAGGCAAAACTTTGATCTTTTTTTTTAAATTAAAAAAAAATTGTTTTTATCGCAGTTATGCCATGTCATTAGAATGAATTCTATTACAAAATTATGTACGCCTCTGGAAATCATTAAAGGGAACCTATTCAAAGGATATAACAGATCATATAAATTTATCCTAAATTAGTAAGGGATGTAAATCCTTGCTTCATCTTCTTTTGTCATGGTTACTTCTCTTTGGGAAGGCTACAAATGTCCTCAAGAAATCAAACACTACACAATTCTTTCATAAATAAAACTCTTCATTTCTGCGCTAATCTCTTGTTTTCTCTGACGAATTGGTTTGTAAAATCTATTTTCCACATGGGAAGCACAGCATCTGAAATACGCTGGGTGACAAACTTACAGAGTGCTTCATCATATAAATTCTCGTTTCACGATATAGACTAGTCGACTACTCATAATGACTGCCCGCAATTAAACCCGTGTTTCTTGGGTTTTTATCTTATCATTACCCCAGACCTAAGTGTCTCCCCTGGCAAGTATGTTTGGTAGCCATGGTCGAGTTCATGTTTGGACATCAGAATTACTGCCTAATATAACTGACTAGACATCGTTAGCAACGGCAAACAGAGAGGCAAAACTTGCATTGATTTTTTTTTAATATTAAAAAAAAATTGTGTTTTTTATCGCAGTTATGCCATGTCAATTAGAATGAATTCTAACTACTGAGATGACAAAAAAAATTATGTGTACGCCTCTGGAAATCATTAAAGGGAACCGCCATTCAAAGGATATATGGAATTCATTAGGAAAATTAAATTCATAATAATCTAAATATTAAACTTTATCCTAAATTAGTAAGGGATGTAAATCCTTGCTTCATCTTCTTTTGTCATGGTTACTTCTCTTTGGGAAGGCTACAGATATAAATATATATATATATATATATATATATATATATATATATATATATATATATATATATATATATATATATATATATATATATATATATATATATGCAAAATCGGGTGTTTTTGTAACTATTTACATGGTCCAAATAAGGAATATTTCCGCTAAATGAATTTTCCAGAAGATTAAATCGATACACAAAGGTAAGTGGCAAAGGACATGCTGACCTAATGAATTAGCGAGTTTTACGACGATTCATACCAATCATGAAGAAGAATATTATATGATACAGCATTTTATTCAACTTTTCCTGAAACAGGAGCCAAAATCAAAGCAACTCCAGTAAAGGAACGTACTGTTTTCATACTTAAAGACATATTTATTACAAGGTTTCTTAACTAGAGATGAAGGAACAGAATAAACTAATGTAAAACTTAGAGACAAAACAAGTATATCTAGACGTAAATTGAGGAGAAAATCCACAGAAAAAGGCCAAATTTTGTGAAGTGATGACACCAATTATGGGTTGAAGGGCGTGTGTTTCTAAGATAGTTGAGGCTGACATGTCACACCGTGAATCATGGTAAGAAAGCATTGATGAAAGTACTAAAGCAAGTGAACAGATTCACTAAATAAAGAAACTGCTCTCAAATGAAAAAAATATCACTTATCCTATCATGCAATTAACATGCAACGTAAACACAAATGTAAGCGATTTGCAATACGGTTAACATTTCCTATGACTATCAATGCGACTTTTGACAAAATCTCTCATTACGTTCCTAAACATTTGTTCAATCAAGGTCAACTTTATATTGGTCTCTCATAGAATTAGATCGTGTCTGTGTTCAAATATATGTGTGTGTGTCTGTGTGTAATCATTCCATAATTCCCAGTAAAATATTCAGAAGACTGCTTACTTTCATTACACATCGGACCGATATAGCCAGCCTGGCATCCTTGCAGACATGTTCCATTAGCTAGGTGGCATATAGAATCACTGATATTCTTTACCTCACAGAATTCAGGGCAGAACAGGCTACAGTACGGACCATATATTCCATTTTCGCAGGCTGTAAGAACAAAATAACAAAATTTCAACTCATACAAAAATACAGCTGATAATATTGATATCTCAAGCATGAGATAAATTGAAACGAAATACAGTTACACGTTGATGGATTTCCATCCAAGTACGATGCTTGGATTTAAAAAAAAGTTGACATCTACTTAGATTTTGATGTTTGTCGTGTTTTGATCTGTCTTACACCACGGTCATATTTATTCAACACTATAGGGTTGGCGTCTGTGGCCTAATGGATATGAACGCAGTTTCATAATCCAGATATACCAGGTTCGAAACCTGCTGTAGGCGGTTTGGTAGCAGATCGCTTTGTGTGGATTTTTAACAATGGTATAAGCGCCGTACCGTTCAGAAAGCAATGGCAAACTACTGAATGAAAAAAAATTGCCTAGAAAAATCACAAACAGCCAATAAAAGCTGGGGTTGATTGCCACGTCCTGTAAAGAATAAGCAACTAACTAATACTATAGGAAAACGGACTGATACAATAACCAATGAAAACGCTCCTTTTTCTGGTGTGTATAATGAAACCATTTAGACTTAACATAGAAGCCCATTTTGTGTAAATGATAGTAAGAATTTATTTAATTTCTCAAGGACTAAAGATGTTTAAACGGAAAGGTATAGATATTTCAGCAACGGGAATGTTACTTGAGAGGTAGGTGCAAATACATCCTCGAATAGTAGGTCAATTATAAAAAAAAATTGGTTAAAATGATATCTATACATCAGAGTAGTCCCCAATATAGTTAGTTAAAGTCTGCATAGATTAAAATGCATTTTGCTAACTAAACAATTATTAGATAGAACGATAGAAATAAATTCACAGTATAATTCTAACTTTAAATGATCAAAATCGGCCCAGAATTAAGAGAGATAATAAATATTAAAAATTGTGCACATTGAACAAGAAGGCAGAAATCACTTCAATTTTAGATTCCTGACGCCGTTTTTACCCCATGCCATCCGAGACGGAGGGTGCAGTACTATAAAAATCCTTGAACTTGGCTGATTTGAGGCCACAACTTTTTCAAAAACAAGCTGAACAGAAAAGAGAGCGGCAAATTTGTGCTGTCAAATATTTTGCCACTGTATCTGCATAGCAGACCTAGATACATTTTAACAACCTGTTACAGCTTATGTGTATTGCCTGAGGGTAAAAAAAGAATATATATATATATATATATATATATATATATATATATATGTATATATATATATATATATATATATATATATATATATATATATATATATATAATTATGTAATTTTCCTGTGATTAATCCACGTGTGTGTTATGAAGTGCGTTGAATGTGTTAAGAAAACAATTACAGGACCAGTGTGCTGCCGGCTTGATCGCAAGCATGTGTTGACTTTTAGAGACGAAAGCCAGCATTGGAAAATGTGTAGAAAAATTGATAATGTAAGTTTGATAATACATTTGAAGGAGTATTTCTTAAAGGAACGACACACTGATCAGGAACATGAGAAAGATGACATGATTTGTTAACATGTATTAATCAATGTGTCACTTAGTAGTTTGTATTAAACCAAATCATGGAAGCAGATCATGGACAAGGCGATCTAACATAGGATTTATAAGGAAAGTGTAATCACATTGAACTGGCTGTGAGTGGTACTGAGGTAATTTGTCCTGTGCAAATGTTAGCACAATGTCTGACACTGTTTGTTACGTCCACTGTGTGTGTGGATAGAATAGTGCTGGACCATACACGGGTTGTGATTATTTGTATTACAGGTTTTATCTGTGGTGCAAACGTTCTCAAGTTACATAGAACTAGCCACCCTGTTTTTCCCGGTGTGGAGATCCAGACATTATGTGATCCTGGCTATAGCTGGATGCTTCTTATTTTACAAGATAAGTGGACCACAATTCCAATGGTCAGCCTATCCAGAAAACATTATCAACCTAATAAAATACAAATAACAAAAACAGTTTGAGTGATGACTTTATTAAACTAATTTACCCACATCACAGTCCAGAGGAATGTATGTGAAATAAATAATTGACACTTTAATATAACTTTATCATATTGAAGTATTATGGAAATGACATTCCATGTGTATTTATTTTGTAAAAACCTTTGAAATTCTTTATCATTTTCCTAACCGAAAAGAGAAACGGTAAGGGATCAATAAATTGTACATATATTTATATAATCAGTCTTGCTTAATTATTTAATTTGAGTTAAGGTTCTGGTTGTTATATATATATATATATATATATATATATATATATATATATATATATATATATATATATATATATATATATATATATATATATATATATATATAATATTTAGTTAACTAATCCCCTAGCAGAGTTAATATAAATGTAATAACCATTATTCAAGGGAGGATCTTGAGAGGTAGCACTTAGACCTTCAGGAACAAACACTACCATCATACTTATACAGCTTGACCCTACCTTTGATTGTCGATACACCCTTTTTCAGAGATGGGGTTATCTCTTAAAAGACCAGTCTCTTCTCTGGCACTATCCTGGTACCATCTGATTCATCTTTTTGTCCAGGACATCTTACATTTTAATAACATCTGAACCTCTCGCGACATCTGGTGTCTCCTTCCGTGATTTCACGTAATATCCTGGGGTCTTTACTTTAAGTTAGTCGTAAGATTAAAAGTAAAAGTAAAGTAAATATAAATATAAATAAGATAAAGAAGGTAATTTAAAAAAATATAACCCATTGTAATAGTAGTGAGTACACAACTAAATTTTGGTTGACTGGATGAGCTGACAGTGGTTGTTTATTAATTAAGTTTGTATATTAATTAGGTTGGAATATTAATTAAGTTTGTTATTTGTGTATTGATAAGGTTGCAAGAGAATGGCAGACTTGGCAAAATTTAGATCTGCTACAGTGCAGTCGGCAAAGGAATTTGGATTAAGTGGGGCGGACCTGATTAAATATGTCACCTCTGAATGTGACGAGTTTATTGAAAGAGAAGATAAGATGAAAAGGTGAATTGAATTTCTTTTTATTAGTATTACACACATTATAAAAAAAACTTGACTGATCTTTTATACGGATGAATCAACTTTATTTTGTAATAAAATGTTTACACCTGGTTGCATTTAATGTGTCCATAGAGGAAATTTTCTTGGTGGCCCTTTACTCATGTCACAGAATAGAGAGCATGAAGAATTGCAGCCTGGGCCATATGTTTCATTTTCACAGTCTGTTTTTGGAATGAAAAACATTTCATATATATATAAGCGCAAACATCGGATATATTAAAGTTACAATTAAATACAATGTGTAATTACAAAATATTCGCATTTCTATTCAATTTTTTAAAAAAAACTCCAGATTTGTGGAATTTAGCGTCATAAAAGCCAAACTGGCAACAATGTACCACAGGTATCATCACATCTGTGGCGTGAGGTTTTTATTGGCTCTAAGATCAGTATAGTACTGACAATTACAGAAATAGAATTTCTGCAGAAAATGGTGAAGTCCCAGTGTCTGAGAGAACTATTGGTATCACAAATTAGTTACGGCTGTGAATGATCTGATCTCGAAAAATTAGTATAGAGGAGACCGACATAAATTGCCACCTCCGCTGTGTAACTAACTGTGATATTAAAAAACAAGGAAACAGATTTTACTTAACAATGATAAAATGGACAAGTCTTCAAATACAATTTCCATATTATTTATTTAGTATATACACTATCTACTCTTGTGCTGAAGGGTGGATGTTTAAACAATGGAATGTAAGGGATTTGTAAGTTTACAAATGATTCACATATATTTATATATATATTACAAGTCTTCCAATTATAGGAAACAAATTTATATCAGCTGGGCTGTTAATCACTTATAGTAAATGTATCAGCTGTGCTGTTAATTAAGTATATACAATTTATCAGCTATGCTGTTAATTTTGTCTCTTGCTGTGCTACTCAGTTTTTCTTCCTTGACAGTTTAATAGCTCACAATTGCCGACGGAAATGGTACGACTGTGTACTCATCTCTCAAAAGTTATGTCCTTCTTAGTTTCTTGCTCACAGCACCCGCTGATGGTCGTTTCGTTAGCCCACCCAATACTGAGGGGGACTAAAGAGGTTGATCCTGTGCAATCACTGTGCTCCTGCGACGTTCCAGGCAGCTGGATTGACACGACATGCGACCTCAGGTTTGATGACTCGAATAAAACCTGTAACAAGTAAAAATAGGGGCTAATTTCTGTCATCAAGCCCACCTATTTCTAGTATGAAATGAGCGTGTGTCTCAGGTGTCTGCATGTAGGATGAATGACAACATGGCTCAGTATGAGTTAGCAATAGTGAGACATGACAGGTGTCTACTTGCAAAACATTCTTTCTGATAAATTAATTTATGGATACATTCAATAATATAAATTCAATACATGAATACATCCAATAATATAAATTCAATACATGAATACATCCAATAATATAAATTCAATACATGAATACATCCAATAATATAAATTCAATACATGAATACATCCAATAATATGTACACCTTGGTGTGATACAACCGTTTCCTTCCCCCTATAATATACCAGGCCCTCTCTGACAAGTGCTGGATGGTAACATATATCCTAACAATATTGTTATGTTCTTATGATAGGAGTATATGAGACGAGGACTGTTTGGTTATATTTCAGGTTGGAGTTAGATAATAGATTGAAGTTATAGGAGACAATAGGTTGAGTCCTAACAAGGACTGTTTTGGTTATATTTCAGTTGGTCTGAGATAATAGATTGAAGTTATAGGAGACAATAGGTTGAAGCATGAGTCCTATTAGACTTCGTCTTTATCAATCATATCAGGAAATACAACCATTATACCTAATGCCCCAAGATACAATTGTGATAAACGAGCGCAAAGGCCTTATTGCTCTATCTTTTCCTACATCTTTCGTATTGTATTTTCTCCGACATTTGCTCTTTTATCCCATATTTGCGACCCACATTTGCTATTTCATCGTTGTGATTACTCGCGACCGGTATCTAGAGAACCACATTTGTTCTTTCATCGGGGGAAATAAAAGTCCTTTGATTGAGTCCACATGTCTGACATTATCGTTTGAAGCCCACATTGCATCGTAATAAATCTGGTAAAAACACATCTGGTCATCCTAATTAAACATCTGGGCATGCTGTAATTTCTGTGACACCACATTGGACGCCCAGATTGGCCAGGGGAAAACGTCTCATGCTGTAATGGTGTTATCTTTGGTCGGCCGCGGTTCAGACAAGCGTTGGTTTACCACATTGGGCGCCCACCTTGGCCAGGTAAACAATAAACTATCAGAGGTCAAACTACACCCACGTTTGGACTGACAGGGGACAAGAGCGATCCTGTGAGTGAGTGACCAGAGGAGCCATTAAGGATTGGTTGGTATGGGCGGAGCTAGATGTCGGATCCAGAAACCCATATTGGACTGGCAGAAATATAATCTGCTGCGTAGCTTGTTCTAGGAAGCAGTCCAGTTTTTTTCCTTGTGAGGAAGAGATTAAACCCAAAAACGCCTATCCTAATACACGTGTTTATTCAGAGTGGATGATAATTCAGTTCTGTGATGAATTGTGTTCTTAAAGGATTTTGCGAAGGGAAAAGAAGGTTAGTAGATCTTATACTTATTAATACATTTTCTTATTTTTGTTTATTTTAACCTCACAGCTAAAATGTGCGGAAAATAAAGTTTCAAATAATTCTTGCATAACTGATTAATAAAATCAGAAGATTTTCCTAGAAGATGATATGATGATAGGAGGTAATTAATAGTTCATACGTCACCTTCATCATCATCACAGTCCCCCATGCGCACACACTCTCATGCACAAGATATTTAACATCATTAGAATTGAACTCAGAGAGAGAGAGATGAATAATGAGCAGTAGTTTAAATGAAAGTCAACCAGTGATGTTAAATGTGAAAAACTTACGAAGACTTTTGTGTGTCTTCAGTTCATCAGAAGTCTGAGTCTACACGCAACGTGTCTGACGTCTAACTAGAAATAAGTTATCAAAACGGACATTTGGCTAACAGAATTCGCCATAGGACATCTTTCATTCCTCAATTAAAAAGGAATATTGTCTCACCCACAAGTCAGAAGGTGGACGCAGCAGTTTTCGTCACCATATACTGCTTGCTCACAAGTTCAATACAGAGTTATCACAAGTTCAATACCTCGTTATCACAAGTTCAACACAGAGTCATCATAAATTCAAATCACTCGAAAGATCATTATTATCTGAAGTCCAGCAAAAGAGCTCAAAAGAGGAATCGCATATTTATACCACGGGCAACACACTCTTAAGCGCATTTTATGAAGCAGACTCGAAAGTATATGAATCACGACTACATACGCAAGATTATGAGTCTACATATCACTAACATTTCGTGAAGATATCCAGTCTGACCAGTACCCTCGGGAGATTAGACAACAGACCTTTTGTTCATATGACAACTATTAACTGTTGATCCACACTACAGAGATATACTCAAACAGTGAAGGAATATACATAGATATCTCGTCAGCGTTCTCCGTACGACAACAGTATTCATCAGAACGTCCTCGACTTAGAGATACCCCACTCGACATAACGTATAACAACTTGGGACATTGTATGCCTACACGTGAATCGTCATATCAGTGCGAAGCATTTAGAGACACATGGACTGTGTAGAGTACTCACCATTTGGTAACACGTATCATATCACATCATCATCATTTCACTTTACACCAGTTCATTCTTAATTAACTATTACCTAATTAACTGCAATTTTATTATCTCATCTGTGTGTTTTGTGTGAATCGTCTTTCACCATCATCACGATCTAACCATTACTAACCCTATATGTGTGGATATTTCATTAATAAACACAACGATCGTTTGATCATTATCGATTTTGTTAATGTATCACTCGTGCTGTCGGTGTTACATATTCACCTATAGGAACCTTTCTCTACTCAGATGAGGTTGGTGGCTTTTTCTTTATGGGATCTAAGGGCAGAAGCTAAGGTCGTGGGGAAACAGAACTCTTTCCATAATTAATTAGAAAACACTGTCTAGTGGAAAGCATTCGCATTCCTGTCTTCTTGTCCCTATCTCGAATAGGTCTTTATTCTTTCATAACGAGCCAATTTCTAGAGACCTTATATCTATATCTCATAGACTATTCCTGGAAAAAAAACTACTGTTGTAGTTGCCCCAGTACTCACCACAGGACAATTGGGGCTCGTCCGGGATTAGTGAACCCGGACTTAGAAGTGTGATAAATCACATTTTCATCTCTGCTATACAGTTGCGATAACTGCAAAATTTGTTGGCATTTTGAGGGATTACCTTCTAGACTGACTCTTACTATAATTGTCTATTTCATAGGGGGGATAATTTATATCTCTAAAGCACGAGTGATACTTTTTAAATTGAGTATCAAACGGACAGAGTAAGCACTTTTTGAGAACAGAAAATACTTTAGGGAACTGATTTTTAAAAATCTTTTTCTGAAACTGCTGGGAAAATTTTTATCATAAATATTTAGCAAATTTTTCATAGAAAACTTCGAGATAATCTGTTATATAATTTTCAGAATATGCTGAGTGAGGTATTTTTTTTAAAGAACTATTTGAACTTGATTACTAATTTAAACCTAGAAGGTTTTAAGAGATAATTACTTGTGTGAGTCAAACAAGTTGCTTGGAGGTCACTGCCAATTTTTCCCTTCGTGGTGAACCAGTACTGCATATCATGGCAGATGTGGCAAAAATTAGAACTAGTTTAATGGAGGCAGGGCGTGAATACGGGTTAAGTGGAAAAGATCTGATGAAATGTGTGAGTTAGGAGACTGATAAACTCCATGCAAGAGAGATGGAAGTGCAGAAACCTGCAATGGAGAAGGAGAAAGCAGCAGCAGAAGCAGCGGAGCGGAAAACCGCAGCAGAAGCAGCGGAGCGGAAAGAAGCAGCAGAAGCAGCGGAGCGTAAAGAGAAAGCCGCAGCAGAGCATGCACTTAACATGAAGCAACTGGAAATCCAGGGACAGACCAATCAGATAGAGCTGGCAAAAAGTGCAGCGGCTTCCAACTTTCATGGAGGGTACTCACCCCGATCAGATGGTGTGCCTACTTCGCAACCTGCACCACCCAATGCCAGGAACATTCCGCTGGAACCTTTTTCAGAAAGGAACGATACCATGGACGCCTTTTTAGACCGCTTCGAACGCTTTGCAACAGCGTTTGGACTTGAAGAACGGAAGTGGAACATAAAACTTTCTCAGGGCGTAAGAGGAGCCGCCTACGAAGTTTTTAATAAACTTCCGGCCGGAGAGCAAGATGACTATCAGGCATTGAAAAATGCTCTCTTGGTGAGGTACGAGCTTCATTCAGAGGCTTACCGGAAAAAATTTCGAGGTTCTAGGAAGGAGGCCAGAGAGACTTTCTCACAGTTCGCAGCCCGTATTGAAGACTACTTAGTGAAGTGGTGTACACTGGGAAACTTTACCGAGAACTATGACAGGTTGAAAGAGCTGATTGTGATAGAGCGATTAAAAGAGTCTATGTCGGTGCAAATGCGTAGATTTCTCACTGAAAACGGCGCTGACCGGTTAGAAAATATTCTTACACTGGCAGAGCGATTCCAAGATGCTCTCATGGAGTTTCAAGGAGCCAGAAAGAAGTTTTCGGATCAGGCGCCAAAGCAACCTGCTCGCTCCCAACCAGACCAACAAAGCAAAGGACCACACATCTCGCATAAACAGCACGCAAAACAAGATAACTACAAAGAGCAAAAGAAGAAAAATGCTGCGCCACACCAGAGACAGGGAGATAAATGGTGCAAGTACTGTCGCTTGAACAATCACAACACTAATGAGTGCAAGCGCAGACCTCCTCCCCAACATGCTGTCTGTCTGCAGACAAAATCGTCACCCCGAAAGGAGCAGAGGACCGGAAACGTTTCTCATCCTCCTGTCATCGAATCAGTCCTCCTAAACGGACAATCTGTGGAGTGCCTTTATGACACAGGACTTGTTTTCGATGCGGTGGTCAGGGTATCTCTTGTCACCCCTGACCAGATAACAGAAGAGAGAGTCGACATCCAAGGTCCGACGAAGGATGTTGCACCCATGACACTGCCAGTTGCACTTATCAGAGTGGAATCTCGTTACGTGACAGGAGAGATTCGTGCAGCTATAATGGAAGAACCAATCTACTCTTTAATCTTGGGATGTAGATATGTGTTCCTTGGAGAACCTACTCAACCACTAGTCATAGCGGCCGTACAGACTAGAGGACAGTCAAAAAAAAAGACGCAGAGCAGGAACCTCCTACCAACATCCTCCCCGAGGAATTGAAGAGGGCCCAAATGGAAGATTCCTCACTGGCGCCCTGTTTTAAAAAATTACCTAGGACACACAACCCACCTACCAAGGGAGACTTTTTTATGAAAAATGGATTGATGTATCGCCGAGCTGGAAATGAAGGACAGGAACACAACCAATTAGTAGTTCCTGCAACCTATAGGAACCAGGTGCTTGAGATGGGCCATTCTATCCTATTTAGTGGACACATGGGAATGAGCGCCACGACTCAAAGGATCGCCTGCCACTATTATTGGCCAGGGATCAGCGGCGACATTGAACGTTTCGTCAAGTCTTGTCCTCAGTGCCAGAAAGTTGCACCAAAACACTGGACGGCACCCGCGACCCTTGGGGAGATGCCAATCTTGGGCACCCCATTTGAAAGAGTGGCCGTGGATATAATTGGACCTCTGCTGAGAACTAAGAAGAGGAACTCCCATATCCTTACCTTAGTTGACACCTGTTCCATGTGGGGCGACGCCATAGCCATGCCAGCATGCGACTCAGTGCATGTAGCTGACGCTTTACTGAATATCTTTACTAGATTGGACTTCCCGCATGAAATTCTCACAGACAACGGGTCACAATTTAGAGGCAAGTTGACCGAGGAGGTGCTTAGAATATTCAAGACTAGGCATATCCATACTTCGCCCTATCACCCCCAAAGTAACGGGCAAGTAGAGCGGTTTAACGGGACGCTCACCTCTATTCTTCGGAAGTTGGCACAGGAGAAGCCAGAAACTTGGGATCAGTATCTTCCTGCCTCATTATTTGCTTATAGGGAAGTACCGCATGCGTCAACTGGAGTTCCTCCGGCCACATTACTCTTCGGAAGACCTATTAAAGGTCCATTAGAAGCATTACTAAGAACATGGACAGATGCCAAGGCAGACGACACTGTCACATCAGCCTTCCAGTACGTCACAGACTTGAAACAACGCCTGAAGACTGGCTGGGAATTAGCCAAAGCGAAAGTACGGGAGGCTAGGCGGAAACATGCCAAATATTACAATCGCAATGCGAAGGACCGAGAACTAGCAGTAGGAGAGAAGGTGCTACTTCTTCTGCCAAGTAGCAGTAATAAATTGCAGATTTGCTGGAGAGGACCCTACAAAGTGGCGGAAAAGATTTCTCGCACCAACTATAAAATCGCCGTGAACGGAAAGCAGAAAATTTATCACTTAAATCTGCTTAAGAAGTTTTACGAGCGAGCCCCTTCCGAACCAGCGCACCTCATGACTATGGCCATTGCTATGCAAATGGAAGAAGAGCCATTATCATCCGTAGAGTACCCGGTGATACAGGAGGAATCACATTTAGATGTGAAAATAAGCTCCACCTTAACGGAAGCCCAGCAAGAAAAATTAAGGAGATTGATGGAAAACCACGCCGACTCTCTGACAGACAAACCGGGTCAGACAAACCTAATGAAGTTTGACATGGAAGTCACGGATCCCACGCCCGTCCGAATGAGAACCTATCCGATTCGGTATGCCAAGGCGACGGCATTAAAGCAAGAAATTGATTACTTACTTAAGGAAGGCATAATTTCGAAGTCGGAGTCCCCTTACAGTGCGGGAGTGGTGCTGTTACGCAAACTCAGTGGAGAACGCCGACTGTGCATCGACTACCGACAGCTGAATGCGTTAACACAGTTCCAGCCAGAACCGTTACCGGACCCGAACCAGCTATTTACTAAGCTGAGCAGGGCTCGCTATTTTTCAAAGATCGACCTCGGTAAAGGGTACTATCAAATACCGGTCAAAGCTGAGGTGAGGAACCTGTTAGCCTTCAGTACTCCAGATGGACACTTCGAGTTTAATGTAATGCCATTTGGACTGAACAATGCTCTTAGTTTCTTCACAAGGATGATGCGAAAGTTATTGGATCCTTTGAACCATCCCGCCATCAGCATTTGTATGGAGGATATCCTAGTAGCTACTGAATCGTTTGAAGAACATATATCAGCGCTATCCTTGCTGTTTAACAGACTCAGAGAAGCGGGACTAACCGCCTGCCCAACCAAATGTCAAATTGGGTGTGAACAGCTAGAGTTCCTGGGACATACTATATCCCATGGGACCATGTTCCCCGAGACTCAAAACGTTGAGAAGCTGAGAAATGCACCGAGGCCGTCCACAAAAAGGGACGTCCGGTAATTTGTATCTCTCTGTGGATTCTACCAGAGATATATAAAGGATTTTAATAGCCTCTGTGCTCCGCTTACATCGTTAACCAAGAAGGGAAACCCATATAAAGTGACATGGTCAGCAGAATGTGAACATGCATATGCACTCTTAAAAGAGAAACTCACCACAAAACCTATTTTACGGCTTCCGGATTTAACTAGAAAATTCATCTTGCGCACAGATGCCAGTAACATTGGAAACGGGGCTACATTACTACAGCCATATGACAGAAGCCCACCAAATCTATTTTCGGTCGCATATGCGAGTCGGAAGTTAAACCGAGCAGAACAAAACTATTCCACAATCGAAAAGGAATGTTTGTCCCTCGTCTGGGGAATACAAAAATTTCAAGCATACCTGTACGGAAGGAAATTTACAATCCAGAGTGATCATCAACCTCTGACCTTCCTCGCCAATTCAAATAATTTGAATGCTAGACTGATGAGGTGGTCGCTTGTTCTACAACCTTACACGTTCCAAGTGGACTATATCCAAGGAAAACATAACGTAGGAGCGGATTTTTTAAGCCGTCATCCTATGAGGCAGGACGAAGAGCACAGACAAGTAGAGGAAAGGATGGAAACCGGAGAGAAAAACGAAGATGAGGAAAAGGATTAAGGAATCCCGAGCAAGAAGGCTAAGCTCTCCTGAGTACGAT
This sequence comes from Oreohelix idahoensis, assembly GCA_024509875.1. NCBI lineage: Eukaryota > Metazoa > Mollusca > Gastropoda > Stylommatophora > Oreohelicidae > Oreohelix > Oreohelix idahoensis. Next base: position 555,288 of record JAMPIV010018538.1, read on the forward strand.
TGACATCACACTTGAGGAGGGGCTATTGTGATAAACGAGCGCAAAGGCCTTATTGCTCTATCTTTTCCTACATCTTTCGTATTGTATTTTTTCCGACATTTGCTCTTTCATCCCATATTTGCGACCCACATTTGCTATTTCATCGTTGTGATTACTCGCGACCGGTATCTAGAGAACCACATTTGTTCTTTCATCGGGGGAAATAAAAGTCCTTTGATTGAGTCCACATGCCTGACATTATCGTTTGAAGCCCACATTGCATCGTAATAAATCTGGTAAAAACACATCTGGTCATCCTAATCAAACATCTGGGCATGCTGTAATTTCTGTGACACCACATTGGACGCCCAGATTGGCCAGATGAAAACGTCTCATGCTGTAATGGTGTTATCTTTGGTCGGCCGCGGTTCAGACAAGCGTTGGTTTACCACATTGGACGCCCACCTTGGCCAGGTGAACAATAAACAATCAGAGGTCAAACTACACCCACGTTTGGACTGACAGGGGACAAGAGCGATCCTGTGAATGAGTGACCAGAGGGGCCATTAAGGATTGGTTGGTTTGGGCAGAGCTAGATGTCGGATCCAGAAACCCATATTGGACTGGCAGAAATATAATCTACTGCGTAGCTTGTTCTAGGAAGCAGTCCAGTTTTTTCCTTGTGAGGAAGAGATTAAACCCAAAAACGCCTAGCCTAATACACGTGTTTATTCAGAGTGAATGATAATTCAGTTCTGTGATGAATTGTGTTCTTAAAGGATTTTGCGAAGGGAAAAGAAGGTTAGTAGATCTTATACTTATTAATACATTTTCTTATTTTTGTTTATTTCAACCTCACAGCTAAAATGTGCGGAAGATAAAGTTTCAAATAATTCTTGGCATAACTGATTAATAAAATCAGAAGATTTTCCTAGAAGATGATAGGATGATAGGAGGTAATTAATAGTTCATACGTCACCTTCATCATCATCACAGTCTCCCGTGCGCACACACTCTCATGCACAAGATATTTAACATCATTAGAATTGAACTCTAAGAGAGATATGAATATTAACAGTAGTTTAAATGAAAGTCAACCAGTGATGTTAAATGTGAAAAACTTACGAAGACTTTTGTGTGTCTTCAGTTCATCAGAAGTCTGAGTCGACATGCAACGTGTCTGACGTCTAACCAGAAATAAGTTATCAAAACGGACATTTGGCTAGCAGAATTCGCCATAGGACATCTTTCATTCCTCAATTAAAAAGGAATATTGTCTCAACCACAAGTCAGAAGGTGGACGCAGCATTTTTCGTCACCATATACTGCTTGCTCACATGTTCAATACAGAGTTATCACAAGTTCAATACCTCGTTATCACAAGTTCAATACAGAGTCATTATAAATTCAAATCACTCGAAAGATCATTATTATCTGAAGTCCAGCAAAAGAGCTCAAAAGAGGAATCGCATATTTATACCACGGGCAACACACTCTTAAGCGCATTTTATGAAGCAGACTCGAAAGTATATGAATCACGACTACATACACAAGATTATGAGTCTACATATCACTAACATTTCGTGAAGATATCCAGTCTGACCAGTACCCTCGGGAGATTAGACAACAGACCTTTTGTTCATATGACAACTATCAACTGTTGATCCACACTACAGAGATATACTCAAACAGTGAAGGAATATACATAGATATCTCGTCAGCGTTCTCCGTACGACAACAGTATTCATCAGAACGTCCTCGACATAGAGATACTCCACTCGACATAACGTATAACAACTTGGGACATTGTATGCCTACACGTGAATCGTCATATCAGTGCGAAGCATTTAGAGACACATGGACTGTGTAAAGTACTCACCATTTGGTAACACGTATCATATCACATCATCATCATTTCACTTTACACCAGTTCATTCTTAATTAACTATTACCTAATTAACTGCAATTTTATTATCTCATCTGTGTGTTTTGTGTGAATCGTCTTTCACCATCATCACGATCTAACCATTACTAACCCTATATGTGTGGATATTTCATTAATAAACCCAACGATCGTTTGATCATTATCGATTTTGTTAATGTATCACTCGTGCTGTCGGTGTTACATATTCACCTATAGGAACCTTTCTCTACTCAGATGAGGTTGGGGGCTTTTTCTTTATGGGATCTAAGGGCAGAAGCTAAGGTCGTGGGGAAACAGAACTCTTTCCATAATTAATTAGAAAACACTGTCTAGTGGAAATCATTCGCATTCCTGTCTTCTTGTCCCTATCTCGAATAGTTCTTTATTCTTTCTTAACGAGCCAATTTCTAGAGACCTTATATCTATATCTCATAGACTATTCCTGGCAAAAACTACTGCTGTAGTTGCCCCAGTACTCACCACACGACAATTGGGGGCTTGTCCGGGATTAGTGAACCCGGACTTAGAAGTGTGATAAATCACATTTTCATCTCTGTTATACAGTTGCGATAACTGCACAATTTGTTGGCATTTTGAGGGATTACCTTCTAGACTGACTCTTACTATAATTGTCTATTTCATAGGGGGGATAATTTATATCTCTAAAGCACGAGTGATACTTTTTAAATTGAGTATCAAACGGACAGAGTAAGCACTTTTTGAGAACAGAAAATACTGTAGGGAACTGATTTTTAAAAATCTTTTTCTGTAACTGCTGGGAAAATTTTTATCATAAATATTTAGCAAATTTTTCATAGAAAACTTCGAGATAATCTGTTATATAATTTTCAGAATATGCTGAGTGAGTGATTTTTTTTAAAGAACTATTTGAACTTGATTACTAATTTAAACCTAGAAGGTTTTAAGAGATAATTACTTGTGCGAGTCAAACAAGTTGCTTGGAGGTCACTGCCAATTTTTCCCTTCCTGAACTAGTACTGCATATCATGGCAGATGTGGCAAAAATTAGAACTAGTTTAATGGAGGCAGGGCGTGAATACGGGTTAAGTGGAAAAGATCTGATGAAATTTGTGAGTGAGGAGACTGATAAATTCCATGCAAGAGAGATGGAAGTGCAGAAACCTGCAATGGAGAAGGAGAAAGCAGCAGCAGAAGCAGCGGAGCGGAAAACCGCAGCAGAAGCAGCGGAGCGGAAAGAAGCAGCAGAAGCAGCGGAGCGTAAAGAGAAAGCCGCAGCAGAGCATGCACTTAACATGAAAAAAAGGTAAAGGAACCCGTTACACGCCCATTGAGGCATATTGGGAATATGGTGTTAGGCCCATATTATCTTGACCGTCGGCACACGAGGGGTGATGTGGTCGGCATCACGCCGGCCGCCTTAACCTTCCCAGAGTATCTCTGGTACCCATTTGGGGCTGGGTCGACCCAGGAGCCGTTTGTGGCCTAAAAATTTTTCCGCCTCATCTGGGGATCGAACCATAGACCACTGCGTTAGGAAGCCAGTGCACTAACCACTATGCTACCGCGGCTCCATTAAGCAACTGGAAATCCAGGGACAGACCAATCAGATAGAGCTGGAAAAAAGTGCATCGGCTTCCAACTTTCATGGAGGGTACTCACCCCGCTCAGATGGTGTGCCTACTTCGCAACCTGCTCCACCCAATGCCATGAACTTTCCGCTGGAACCTTTTTCAGAAAGGAACGATACCATGGACGCCTTTTTAGACCGCTTCGAACGCTTTGCAACAGGGTTTGGACTTGAAGAATGGAAGTGGAACCTGAAACTTTCCCAGGGCCTAAGAGGAGCCTCCTACGAAGTTTTTAATAAACTTCCGGCCGGAGAGCAATATGACTATCTGGCATTGAAAAAAGCTCTCTTGGTGAGGTACGAGCTTCATTCAGAGGCTTACCGGAAAAGATTTCGAGGTTCTAGGAAGGAGGCCGGAGAGACTTTCTCACAGTTCGCATCCCGTATTGAAGACTACTTAGTGATGTGGTGTACACTGGGAAACTTTACCGAGAACTATGACGGGTTGAAAGAGCTGATTGTGATAGAGCGATTAAAAGAGTCTATGTCGGTGGAAATGCGTAGATTTCTCACTGAAAACGGCGCTGACCGGTTAGAAAATATTCTTACACTGGCAGAGCGATTCCAAAATGCTCTCATGGAGTTTCAAGGAGCCAGAAAGAAGTTTTCAGATCAGGCACCAAAGCAACCTGCTCGCTCCCAACCAGACCAACAAAGCAAAGGACCACAAATCTCGCATAAACAGCACGCAAAACAAGATAACTACAAAGAGCAAAAGAAGAAAAATGCTTTCCACACCAGAGACAGGGAGATAAATGGTGCAAGTACTGTCGCTTGAACAATCACAACACTAATGAGTGCAAGCGCAGACCTCCTCCCCAACATGCTGCCTGTCTGCAGATAAAATCGTCACCCCGAAAGGAGCAGAGGACCGGAAACGTTTCTCATCCTCCTGTCATCGAATCAGTCCTCGTAAACGGACAATCTGTGGAGTGCCTTTATGACACAGGACGTGCTTTCGATGCGGTGGTCAGGGCATCTCTTGTCACCCCTGACCAGATAACAGAAGAGAGTGTCGACATCCAAGGTCCGACGAAGGATGTTGCACCCATGACACTGCCAGTTGCACTTATCAGAGTGGAATCTCGTTACGTGACAGGAGAGATTCGTGCAGCTATAATGGAAGAACCAATCTACTCTTTAATCTTGGGATGTAGATATGTGTTCCTTGGAGAACCTACTCAACCACTAGTCATAGCGGCCGTACAGACTAGAGGACAGTCAAAAAAAGACGCAGAGCAGGAACCTCCTACCAATATCGTCCCCGAGGAATTGAAGAGGGCCCAAATGGAAGATTCCTCACTGGCGCCCTGTTTTAAAAAATTACCTAGGACACACAACCCACCTACCAAGGGAGACTTCTTTATGAAAAATGGATTGATGTATCGCCGAGCTGGAAATGAAGGACAGGAACACAACCAATTAGTATTTCCTGCAACCTATAGGAACCAGGTGCTTGAGATGGGCCACTCTATCCCATTTAGTGGACACATGGGAATGAGCGCCACGACTCAAAGGATCGCCTGCCACTATTATTGGCCAGGGATCACCGGCGACATTGAACGTTTCGTCAAGTCTTGTCCTCAGTGCCAGAAAGTTGCACCAAAACACTGGACGGCACCCGCGACCCTTGGGGAGATGCCAATCTTGGGCACCCTATTTGAAAGAGTGGCCGTGGATATAATTGGACCTCTGCTGTGAACTAAGAAGAGGAACTCCCATATCCTTACCTTAGTGGACACCTGTTCCATGTGGGGCGAAGCCATAGCCATGCCAGCATGCGACTCAGTGCATGTAGCTGACGCTTTACTGAATATCTTTACTAGATTGGACTTCCCGCATGAAATTCTCACAGACAACGGGTCACAATTTAGAGGCAAGTTGACCGAGGAGGTGCTTAGAATATCCAAGACTAGGCATATCCATACTTCGCCCTATCACCCCCAAAGTAACGGGCAAGTAGAGCGGTTTAACGGGATGCTCACCTCTATTCTTCGGAAGTTGGCACAGGAGAAGCCAGAAACTTAGGATCAGTATCTTCCTGCCGCATTATTTGCTTATAGGGAAGTACCGCATGCGTCAACTGGAGTTCCTCCGGCCACATTACTCTTCGGAAGACCTATTAAAGGTCCATTAGAAGCATTACTAAGAACATGGACAGATGCCAAGGCAGACGACACTGTCACATCAGCCTTCCAGTACGTCACAGACTTGAAACAACGCCTGAAGACTGGCTGGGAATTAGCCACAGCGAAAGTACGGGAGGCTAGGCGGAAACATGCCAAATATTACAATCGCAATGCGAAGGACCGAGAACTAGCAGTAGGAGAGAAGGTGCTACTTCTTCTGCCAAGTAGCAGTAATAAATTGCAGATTTGCTGGAGGGGACCCTACAAAGTGGCGGAAAAGATTTCTCGCACCAACTATAAAATCGCCGTGAACGGAAAGCAGAACATTTATCACTTAAATCTGCTTAAGAAGTTTTACGAGCGAGCCCCTGCCGAACCAGCGCACCTCATGACTATGGCCATTGCTATGCAAATGGAAGAAGAGCCATTATCATCCGTAGAGTACCCGGTGATACAGGTGGAATCACATTTAGATGTGAAAATAAGCTCCACCTTAACGGAAGCCCAGCAAGAAAAAGTAAGGAGATTGATGGAAAACCACGCCGACTCTCTGACAGACAAACCGGGCCGGACAAACCTGATGGAGTTTGACATGGAAGTCACGGATCCTACGCCCGTCCGAATGAGAACCTATCCGATTCCGTAAGCCAAGGCGGCGGCATTAAAGCAAGAAATTGATTACTTACTTAAGGAAGGCATAACTTCGAAGTCGGAGTCCCCTTACAGTGCGAGAGTGGTGCTGTTACGCAAACCCAGTGGAGAACGCCGACTGTGCATCGACTACCGACAGCTGAATGCGTTAACACAGTTCCAGCCAGAACCGTTACCGGACCAGAACCAGCTATTTACTAAGCTGAGCAGGGCTCGCTATTTTTCAAAGATCGACCTCAGTAAAGGGTACTATCAAATACCGGTCAAAGCTGAGGTGAGGAACCTGTTAGCCTTCTGTACTTCAGATGGACACTTCGAGTTTAATGTAATGCCATTTGGACTGAACAATGCTCCTAGTGTCTTCACAAGGATGATGCGAAAGTTATTGAATCCTTTGAACCATCCCGCCATCAGCAATTTTATGGATGATATCCTAGTAGCTACTGAATCGTTTAAGAACATATATCAGCGCTATCCTTGCTGTTTAACAGACTCAGAGAAGCGGGACTAACCGCCTGCCCAACCAAATGTCAAATTGGGTGTGAACAGCTAGAGTTCCTGGGACATACTATATCCCATGGGACCATGTTCCCCGAGACTCAAAACGTTGAGAAGCTGAGAAATGCAGCGAGGCCGTCCACAAAAAGGGATGTCCGGTCATTTGTATCTCTCTGTGGATTCTACCAGAGATATATAAAGGATTTTAATAGCCTCTGTGCGCCGCTTACATCGTTAACCAAGAAGGGAAACCCAGATAAAGTGACATGGTCAGCAGAATGTGAACATGCATATGCACTCTTAAAAGAGAAACTCACCACAAAACCTATTTTACGGCTTCCGGATTTAACTAGAAAATTCATCTTGCGCACAGATGCCAGTAACATTGGAATCGGGGCTACATTACTACAGCCAGATGACAGAAGCCCACCAAATCTATTTCCGGTCGCATATGCGAGTCGGAAGTTAAACCGAGCAGAACAAAACTATTCCACAATCGAAAAGGAATGTTTGTCCCTCGTCTGGGGAATACAAAAATTTCAAGCATACTTGTACGGAAGGAAATTTACAATCCAGAGTGATCACCAACCTCTGACCTTCCTCGCCAATTCAAATAATTTGAATGCTAGACTGATGAGGTGGTCGCTTGTTCTACAACCTTACACGTTCCAAGTGGACTATATCCAAGGAAAACATAACGTAGGAGCGGATTTTTTAAGCGTCATCCTATGAGGCAGGACGAAGAGCACAGACAAGTAGAGGAAAGGATGGAAACCGGAGAGAAAAACGAAGATGAGGAAAAGGATTAAGGAATCCCGAGCAAGAAGGCTAAGCTCTCCTGAGTACGATTGACATCACACTTGAGGAGGGGCTATTGTGATAAACGAGCGCAAAGGCCTTATTGCTCTATCTTTTCCTACATCTTTCGTATTGTATTTTCTCCGACATTTGCTCTTTCATCCCATATTTGCGACCCACATTTGCTATTTCATCGTTGTGATTACTCGCGACCGGTATCTAGAGAACCACATTTGTTCTTTCATCGGGGGAAATAAAAGTCCTTTGATTGAGTCCACATGCCTGACATTATCGTTTGAAGCCCACATTGCATCGTAATAAATCTGATAAAAACACATCTGGTCATCCTAATCAAACATCTGGGCATGCTGTAATTTCTGTGACACCACATTGGACGCCCAGATTGGCCAGGGGAAAACGTCTCATGCTGTAATGGTGTTATCTTTGGTCGGCCGCGGTTCAGACAAGCGTTGGTTTACCCCATTGGACGCCCACCTAGGCCAGGTGAACAATAAACAATCAGAGGTCAAACTACACCCACGTTTGGACTGACAGGGGACAAGAGCGATCTTGTGAATGAGTGACCAGAGGGGCCATTAAGGATTGGTTGGTATGGGCGGAGCTAGATGTCGGATCCAGAAACCCATATTAGACTGGCAGAAATATAATCTACTGCGTAGCCAGTTCTAGGAAGCAGTCCAGTTTTTTTCCTTGTGAGGAAGAGATTAAACCCAAAAACGCCTAGCCTAATACATGTGTTTATTTAGATTGGATGATAATTCAGTTCTGTGATGAATTGTGTTCTTAAAGGATTTTGCGAAGGTAAAAGAAGGTTAGTAGATCTTATACTTATTAATACATTTTTTTATTTTTGTTTATTTTAACCTCACAGCTAAAATGTGCGGAAGATAAAGTTTCAAATAATTCTTGGCATAACTGATTAATAAAATCAGAAGATTTTCCTAGAAGATGATAGGATGATAGGAGGTAATTAATAGTTCATACGTCATCTTCATCATCATCCCAGTCTCCCATGCGCACACACTCTCATGCACAAGATATTTAACATCATTAGAATTGAACTCAGAGAGAGAGAGATGAATAATGAGCAGTAGTTTAAATGAAAGTCAACCAGTGATGTTAAATGTGAAAAACGTACGAAGACTTTTGTGTGTCTTCAGTTCATCAGAAGTCTGAGTCTACACGCAACGTGTCTGACGTCTAACCAGAAATAAGTTATCAAAACGGACATTTGGCTAGCAGAATACGCCATAGGACAACTTACATTCCTCAATTAAAAAGGAATATTGTCTCACCCACAAGTCAGAAGGTGGACGCAGCATTTTTCGTCACCATATACTGCTTGCTCACAAGTTCAATACAGAGTTATCACAAGTTCAATACCTCGTTATCACAAGTTCAATACAGAGTCATTATAAATTCAAATCACTCGAAAGATCATTATTATGTGAAGTCCAGCAAAAGAGCTCAAATGAGGAATCGCATATTTATACCACGGGCAACACACTCTTAAGCGCATTTTATGAAGCAGACTCGAAAGTATATGAATCACGACTACATAAGCAAGATTATGAGTATACATATCACTAACATTTCGTGAAGATATCCAGTCTGACCAGTACCCTCGGGAGATTAGACAACAGACCTTTTGTTCATATGACAGCTATTAACTGTTGATCCACACTACAGAGATATACTCAAACAGTGAAGGAATATACATAAATATTTCGTCAGCGTTCTCCGTACGACAACAGTATTCATCAGAACGTCCTCGACTTAGAGATACCCCACTCGACATAACGTATAACAACTTGGGACATTGTATGCCTACACGTAAATCGTCATATCAGTGCGAAGCATTTAGAGACACATGGACTGTGTAGAGTACTCACCATTTGGTAACACGTATCATATCACATCATCATCATTTCACTTTACACCAGTTCATTCTTAATTAACTATTACCTAATTAACTGCAATTTTATTATCTCATCTGTGTGTTTTGTGTGAATCGTCTTTCACCATCGTCACGATCTAACCATTATTAACCCTATATGTGTGGATATTTCATTAATAAACCCAACGATCGTCTGATCATTATCGATTTTGTTAATGTATCACTCGTGCTGTCGGTGTTACATATTCACCTATAGGAACCTTTCTCTACTCAGATGAGGTTGGGGGCTTTTTCTTTACGGGATCTAAGGGCAGAAGCTAAGGTCGTGGGGAAACAGAACTCTTTCCATAATTAATTAGAAAACACTGTCTAGTGGAAAGCATTCGCATTCCTGTCTTCTTGTCTCTATCTCGAATAGGTCTTTATTCTTTCTTAACGAGCCAATTTCTAGAGACCTTATATCTATATCTCATAGACTATTCCTGGCAAAAACTACTGTTGTAGTTGCCGCAGTACTCACCACACGACAACAATCAGTAACCTGATACGTTCATATTGAAACAATTTATATAAAATATATATAGGTGTAGGTAGTATAAATGACACACAACCAATACAAACATTATATATCTGCTGTAGGCCTATTTGCCTACAAATAGTAAATTATATTTACTCTCCAAGATTTAAACAGGCCAGGTTTTGATCCGACTATTGAAGCAGGCTGCAGGTCGATGCACTCAGGTAAGCAATAAATCAAGGTTGATAGCTTCTCCTCTTCAGTCGGTCGGTATCTGGCTTCGTGTTGGTGTTGCGTGTTTTTGCATAAAATCTCGCCCGATTATATAGGCAGGTGAAATAACGTCTACTGCTTAAGGAAAGCGTTTGGTTGGTTCCTGGCGGGGCAAGCTGATTGGTTGTCTGCAGATTTGTACCATGCCTCGTACAGCCTAATTTTATTCTGTTTTCTCCTCCATATTGGGTGACAAGATGGCCGCGACCCACATCCAAAAAAACGGGGCTTCAGTTTAATTTTATTCTGTCTCAGAGACTGGTGAACGTTGCTCGTTGATTGATTGAATCAAATTTGTATCTCGACATAGTGATTTAACAAAGTAGTGGGTTTATACACTCGTTTCACGACATAGCCCCATCCTTTCCTAGCTGTGACCTGTCATAGCTGACGTGTAAACACCTGCTGTAGTTAATCATTTTGCGTCTGTTCTTCCAGAGTAATAGGGTGTCGACTTAAAAAATCAGCTCCTACATTGTCTCTTCCCGGAATGTAATTCACGGTAAAGGAATAAGGCGCCAGAAGCAGACTCCACATTAACAATCTCGAATTTAACTTTTTAGATGCAGCCAAGAATGTTAAAGGTTGGTGATCGCTTTGGACAATGAAGTGTGTCCCATACAGATAAGGTGAAAATTTGTCGATGGACCAAATTAGAGCCAAACATTATTTCTCTATGGTCGAGTAGTTCAACTCAGCTGCATTCAGCTTCCTACTGGCGTAGGCGACTGGTAAAAGTTCCTCCGGCTGGGCTTTTGATTTCTGCAAGAGAGTTGCACCAATACCTATACTGCTAGCATCCGTCCTTAATACAAATTCCTGTGTGATATCGGGTAGCGTAAGGATTGGTTTGCTGGTGAGTTTTGCTGTTAGCTCTGCGTAAGCTTTTTCACAATCAGCATTCCATTGGATTTTATTAGGCTGTCCTTTCTTCGTTAAGTTAGTTAATGGTGCACACAGAGAGTTAAAGTGGGGTATTTACTTCTGATAGAACCCACATAATGACACGAATGATCTCACATCTTTCTTCGTTTGAGGTCTGGGTGCCTTCTATAACTCCTCTATATTCTTTGGGTCAGGAGGCATATGATTTGTAGAAATAGTGTGACCTAGGAATTCGCCTCCTTACAACCGATATAGCACTTGGTTGGACGTGCAGTCAATCCAGTGGCTCTCAGTCTTTCAAACAACATAGAGAGCGCAACTATATGCTCTTCAAATGTGTTTGTAGCAACAAGAATGTCATCCATAAAGTTAGTGATATGGGGATTTTGTAGAGGTTCCAACAATTTCCTCATCATTCTTGAAAAGATACCTGGAGCATTTTTCAGCCCAAAGGGTAGTACATTAAACTCGTAGTGTCCGTCTGATGTACTAAATGCCAGCATTTTCGTAACTTCTGGTTTCACTGGTATTTGGTAGTATCCCTTGCTTAGATCTACCTTCGATAAATACCTAGCCTTACTCAGTGTAGAGAACAGCTGGTTGGTGTCAGGTAATCGATCCACCTGAGATTCTGTCATCGCATTTAGCTTCCTGTAGTCAATACATAACCTGTGTTCACCACTCGATTTTCTTAATAGCACCACACTTGAGCTATAGGGAGATTCAGACTTTGAACTAATTTTCTCTTTTAAGAGATAGTCAATCTCATCCTTGAGTGCTTGTGCTTGCTATTGTTCAGTCCATGTCCGCACCAATGCTTCCAGTGGACCGTGTATGGGGACGGCAATACAACAACGTTGCCGGACCCACACCTATTTCTATTGTAAGGGGCAGTATGCCGAAGTGGGGCCTGTCTCCATCAACTATTTTGTACAGCCCTCGTTCCTACCTCCTTTGGTTCGGGTTTGTTTCTGCAGTTGTTAACTAACCAAATTTTCCAAAGGATCCAGGCCACGATTTTACGACAAATATCTAGTCGGGGTGGGATGTCTCTCGTCCCCTCTCTGTACAATACGGAGAGTTGCCATGGTTACTGGTGTAACAGTAGACTTGTTGTGATTTTGTTTTCTCTTTATCACTGCATCTACCTGTTGTTTTCTCTTGTGAATTTTCTTTGTGGGCCTACGTCCGCAACAATGCTTCCCTAGGTCCTGTAACTGGTCTACACTTCTGAATGAGGTTACCTGGTTACATTCTGAACAGGATTTCATATACCAACTTATGTCTTCAATTATCCCTGGCCAGTAATATCGCAATGCTATATTTTGACCAGTGGCCCCTTTTCCTCTGTGACCACTGCCTGATGTAGCATGCTCTTGCTCCATAATTTCCTCCCTGTAGAATTTTGGCACTACCAGCTGTCCATGCCCTTTAGCTCCTTTTCCAGCTTGTTTGCAGAGTAGGCCATTTTCCATATAGTAGTCTCCTTTCTCTGGAGGGTTATGGGCCTTTGGCAATTTGCCAAAACAAGGCTTCAATGTGCTATCTGCTGTTTGAGCCTTTTTCATCTTTATACGATGAATGTTTATTGGATCTCCCTCCTCCTATTTGGTGCTCGACCTGGTATGGTTTGCTGCCATGACAACAGGTTTTATTGGGTCACCCAAAAAGACATATTTACATCCTATTACCAGCGGGTATATAGGGTCATCACTCACTGCTGCTCGGATCACTCCTTCCACATAGCGAGTTCTCACGTTGATCCTTGCTATGGGAAGTGTCATGGTGCCGGTTCCCTGCATTGCCCCTTGTATGTCCACTGTTTCTGTGGTAAGTTGGTCAGGGTGCACTAGGGTTGCACTCACGACTGAGTCGAATTCCAAACCTGAATCATATAAGCACTGAATTTTAGTGCCATTACATGTCACTTCCACACAGACAGGGGGATGATGGAGGTCATTCTGACTAACTGCCAGTTCCTTCCTTCCCTTGTTCCCTATTGTGAGACACGCAGCGTAATAAAATGGGTTGTTCCTTCTGCAGTCTGCAGTATTGTGGTTACTCATTAGACAAGTTTTACACCACTTTCCTTCCTTCCGGTAAGGTGTCTTATCCGATCTTAGAGGGTTTTTGTCCTTTTGGTCAAATCTTTGATTGTTTCTTATGGTATGGTCCTTTTGTTCATATTTGGAATAGTTTTGTGATGATTTTAAGTTTTCATCCTGCTTTTTCTTACTTCCTAATAATTCTGCCTGAGCTGCGTGATATCTCTCAGCAACAGTTACAATATCTTCCAATCTCTCTGCTCCTTGTTCCATGATAAACTTCCGTATTTCTTGAGGCATGGACTCTTTCACTTGCTCCATCATTATCATTTCTTTCAGATCCAGAATCGTTTCTAAACTACTCCATTTTTCCAAATAGGTTTCCAATCAAGCAGAGAATTGGTGATAGTTTTCTCCTGGAAGAAGTTTAGCTGTTCGGAATTTCTTTCTATATGATTCTGAGTTTTTTTCATATCTCACAAGCAGTGCCTGCTTCAGGATTTCATAATCTTCCTGATCAACTCTTGAGAGCTTCAAATATACATCGTAGGCCACACTTCTCAATCCCTGAGATAGTTTAAGACTCACTTTTCTTTCACTAAGCCATAGGTAGTGGCAAGTCTTTCGTATCTATCCAGGTACGACTCAATGGCGTCTTCATTCTCAACAAATGGGTCCAGATGAAAATTCATGGCCCCACTTGAGGTGCTCTGGATGGAGCTATTCTCAGAGTGAGGTGAGCTACCACCACTATTGCCAGTATTTGCCTGAATTTCAAGCTCTTTTAATCTCAACTGATGGACTCTCTCTGCTTGTAATTTCATTTCCTCAGCTTCAATTTTCTTTGCCTCATTTTCAGCCTCCCATTTCTTGGCTTTAATTTCTAATCTTTTAGTTTCTCTCTCAGCTTCCAGTCTTTTGGCTTCTCTTTCAGCTTCTGCTTGCAACCTTCTTTCTTCAGCCTCAAATTTCTTTGCTTCTCTATCAGCCTCTAATTTCTTTGCTTCATTCTCTAATTGCAACTTTCTTTCTTACTTATCCATGTGTTTGTCCACTTCTGTTGTGACAGACTGAGTGAGAGCATCACCTGTCATATTTAATTCCTTACCCATCTGCATGATCGCAGTTCTGAACTTCACTAGATCAGCAATGGCTTTACTAAGAGAGGGTATGTAGTTTTACTATATCCAAATATTTGTAATTAAACTTAATTAATTTAATTGAACAAATAATTTCCGTGCAACTTTGTGAGCATCAACTATTTACTGAGTACTAAATGGTACTCCTCCTAAGAAAATAATTTTTAAAAATCCTATTATGATTTTCTAAAAAAAAAAGTTTTCCTTATGTTATCTATGCGTGGCACAAGATAGAGTATAGATAGATGAATAGACTAAGTATGGCTCTAGATATACAGAAATATCAGGTGAAGTAACTTCTACTGCTTAAGGAAAGCGTTTGGTTGGTTCCTGGCGGGGCAAGCTGATTGGTTGTCTGCAGTTTCGTACCATGTCTCGTACAGCCTAATTTTATTCTGTTTTCTCCGCCATATTGGGTGACAAGATGGCCGCGACCCACATCCGAAAAAACAGGGCTTAAGTTTAATTTTATTCTGTCTCAGAGACTGGTGAACGTTGCTCGTTGATTGGTTGAAGAAAATTTGTATCTCGACATAGTGATTTAACAAAGTAGTGGGTTTACACACTCGTTTCACGACAACATCTCATGAAGCATCCAACAAATCGTTTGACTTCACTCCTCTTACCAAAGGAAGTAAGCGCTGTACTATGACTGGTGTTCCGCATTTGTTCCCAGCTCTCTGTGACAGCATTACTGTGCTGTGGGATACTGTGTTCTTCCTCAGAGATCGTGGTAAATTGTGTGATTATGACATATCTGGCATCTTGCTGATATCGATGTGTGGTTTACCTTCAAGTCTGATATGATGGGACTTTCTTGATTTTGCTCTGATTTTGAAGCAACCCAAGGATTGATCTGTTTCACCATCTGCACTATAGTACGAGTGCATGTAGAACATAGACCTGAGAAGTGACCTTCTGACAAAGAATCAGATCCAGGTGGTGCCAGTGCTTGGATCGTGGGTGTCTCCAATACACCCTATGCTGGGTTTTTGTCTGAAAGTAGGTGTTAATCACACAGAGATCATGATGAAAATATAACTCCAAGGGCCGTTGTCCATTTTCATTCATTCTACGACTACTACTGCTATTACTGCTACAACTACTACTAATTTGTATATTATTGACATTCAGTGTAATAAGAGGAAATATTCGCACATTATTTTTGCCTCCTTCCCCCTCTCCATAAACTGTGCTTCAGGTTATTCCTAGAGTGTGGGAGCACATGTACTCATAAATACATACACACACCATATATAAATATATAAATGTATATATATATATATATATATATATATATATATATATATATATATATATATATATATATATATATATATATATATATATGTATATACGCACACATATGCGGGGACGATGCCAGTACCAAACCTGCCCAGACATGAAGGCCATGAATTATTACCGCCAGCCACTCTAGAATTGAAGTCATCAAGGGGAAAAAAAATTTTCTTTACTTGATGTAATTGTGATGACGGAAACAAGATTCTCGTAGAACTTGTCTTAAGCTTCCGAGACAAAGTACCAAGTAGGACCATAAACGCTGATAAGCGTGATAGGATGCGCTACTTTGCATGGAAATCGTTAACAGACGTTCTGATCCATTTTCAACCGGTTCACCCATTTTAGTTAGCGATTTTGTGACCGCAAAGCCTACTCCATGTTCATTGTTTTCATTAAGGTCTTTTCCGATGCCCGTTCTGAAGCCTGCCAGGCGCGTTTCCTAATGTGAAAGGGTGACTAGCATAAACGGTCTGTGCGGTCCCGTGTGTCGTACAGTTAACCAATGTCTCTTTTCCTTTAGAGATGCTCACTGACTAATATGTACTTTGTGTTTACTCAGACGAAACAACATTGATGTAGTTCACTTATTCTAAGACGTGCGTTTTATGAACTTTATTGACGTTCTTTGATGAATGTATTTACAGATAACTTATGTGAATAAAATAAACGTGTCATTCATTCTCTACCTATTCTCACGGGTCATGGTTTCATCTCAAATCTCTCTATCTTCACCTAGTTGCAACATATCACAAGTAGCTTTACTGAATGCTCATTTTAAACTGGGCTACTACCGTGGAATATTCTTTTAGCAGTTGAATGGCTAGTTTGCTCCACAAAGATATCTCCGTTCTTCTTTTCAGCCTCTTACATGATCTCTAACTTTCGACAAAATAACTGTGATCTTCTATGGCACAAAACCTTTGCCTATCTCACTGTTCTTTTTGTCAGCCTCCTACATGATCTCTAACTTTCGACAAAATAACTCTCATCTTCTATGGCACAAAACCTTTGTCTATCTCACTGGTCTTTTTCTTCTTCTTCATTCACCCTCAGATGTCAACTTGAATAAGTTCAAAGAAAGCAGTGGTCAGCCTGAGGCTGTTGATATCTCCGTAGATTTTCTTTAGGAATGGTACTGGTGATGGCCATATGTGTTTTCTCTGTTCCTCATATGTTGGGCACCTTTGAAGCAGATGTTCGGCAGTCATTTTATCAGTGCCACAGTCACACTCATCAGTAGTTCCTATCTTTAATTTGTTGAATAGATGGTATCTCAATCTGTTATGACCTGTGCGAAGTCTGAAGATTACCACTTGTTCACTTCTGCTGAGTTGGTAATACCTTGTACTTTTTTATTGTACTTAGTCGTTCCCCTGTTACCGTGAGGTGTGGAGGTTTGGAAGAGAGAACGTCAGACTATCCTATCGGCTGTCATTCTCCTGGATAAGTTTCATTCTAAACCATCTTAGTTGGGATTGTTCTACTTGGGTCTGCAGGAGGTGGAATTTTAAGCATTGACGTATCGAATGGTTGTGGACCACTTCTCTTCTTGTTACTTCAACCACCTTCCTCATATACCTCATTTCTGAGGTTTGGATCTGGCTTTTGTGGGTTGTACTCATTGCTCATGACTCGCATCCATATGTCAAGACTGGGACATAGGTGGGGCGGTATACAGCCATCTTCGTTTTCTTACCAACCTCTCTCTTGCTGAGGAATCCTCGATTTATGGCCTGAAAAAGTCTGCCAGCTGCTGCTTTTCGAGTGGCCAACTCTTCTTTGATGCCTCCCTTTCGGTCTATAACAGCTCCGAGATATTTAAAGTGGTCGACCTGCTCCAGGACCAGTTCTCCCAGCTTAATCTGATGTCTTCTTTCTTCTCGTAATATCACAATGGATTTTGTTTTAGAGCTGCTTATGACCATCCCTCTCTTCTTCAGCTCTTCCTTCCAGACTTGCAGGTTGGATTGGAGATGTGCCTCTGATTTAGGAATCAGGGCAACATCATCAGCAAATGCCACCTCTGAAGTACAGACCTTTCTCATCTTCCAGTACCCCACTGAATACTTTCTTGTTCTCTCCTTACATGCCATGATGACATCGTCCACGAGGAGCATGAAAAGATAAGGTGACAGGATATCACCTTGTCTTACACCAGTGGTGGTCCTGAACTCTTCTACCTTATGGTTTGCTGTCTTCACATAATTTCTGCAAGACTTGTAGAAGCTATGTATAGCATGAATAAGAGGTGCTGGAATGTTCTTCCTTGCTAAACAGTCCCAAAGTTTGTCCAGGGGACCATGTCAAACGCCTTTTCCAGATCTGTGAAACAAATATGGATATCACTCTTATACTCAAGGGCCTTTTCACTCAGCTGTCTGAGTATGAAGATTAGGTCTTGAGTACTTCGGTTAGCTCGGAAACGCACCGGACCTAATCCAATTGTGGCTCAGCTATGCTTCGGAATCTCTGCTCTAGGATTCTACAGTAGGTTTTACCAGGGCAACTGGGAAGAGATATGCCTCTAAGGTTTCCACATTGCCGATTGTCACATTTTTTGAAAATTGATGTTATGATGGCAATCTCCCAATCCTTTGGTATGGTCTTGTTGCACCACGCTGATTCTAGGACCTTTAAGAGTAATAGGTCGCCTGATGCTTCCGTGTACTTAATCATTTCTAGTGTTATACCATCATGCCCTGCTGCTTTGCCCATCTTGACTTTCTCTAGTGCTGCCTTCAGTTCTTCCATCTTTATGTCGTCGTTACCATCATTGGTTTTCTCTTCTGTGGTAGCGGTTATCATGTCTGATGCTTCACCATGCTCACCATCCAGGAGTTCTGAGAAATATTCTTTCCATCTTTCCATTACTTCCTTCGGGGCAGTAAGCGATTTGCCTTGCTAGTCCTTTATACATTTGAGAGGGCATTGTTTTTCCTTTCTCGTATTCTTTAGGGTCTAATAAAACAATTACTGATTTTCTTGGTAATATGGATCATGTTTTGTGTGGCCTGGGCGCTTTTCTTCCCACTTGTGGCTGTACGTACGCTTGATAAAACTCTTGGCCTCCTTGTAAGTTATATTTGTGTCAAGTTGGGGAAGGTTTCCCCCTTCCTTTGCCAGTCTTTCAACCTCTTCATTTCCACGGATATTGCAGTGAGACGGGATCCACTGTATCACGACTCTTTTGTATCGCTGACATAATCTGTGAAGTGTTACTCTTAGGTCATCCAGTTCAGCATTACTTTGACTTTTCAGCGTTGTAATCACCGACAGCGCATCTGAGGAGAAAATTACTGGTCTCTCTGAGCTTTCTTCTGTCATTAGAATTGCTGATGCAGTTTTAAGGCCTTTGCCTCTGCTCTGAAGTTACTTGAGAATGTTCCTGTTGCGGCTGCTTTTTTTTTGCCATTGCTCAAGCTCAGGAAAACTCCTCCACCCCCACCTTCTGTTGCATTAGTTGCTCTTCCATCTGTGTATGCATTGATCCAGGTGTTGTTTGGGTAATATTTCTCTATATATTTAGTGGTTAGGACTCTCCTTTCTGTTTCATTGTGGCTGTTCTTTCTCTCAATACCAGGAACGTTTTCTATCATTTCAGGGAAGCACTGTTGTTTCCTAATTGGTAGCTTGTATGCAGTACATATTGGCGTAGCTGTTGATATTGCGTTTATGGGGTCTGCTCTCATCTTTGTTTTGACTGTCTCTGCAAAGCTGCTTTGTTTCAGTCTTCCCCTTCCAAGCCCATTTATTCTCTGGTGCATTGAGTGGTCATTGTGTTGTCCATCCTCTCTTCCAGAGTAAAGTAATGTTTCTCCTGTTGCTGTTTTAACTTTTCCTGCCCCTGTCCATCGGCTCTCGCTTATCCCTAGAATGTGTAACCTATAGTTTCTCATTTCTGCCGTGACCTGTCTTAGTTTACCTGTCTCGTACATTGTCATGACATTCCAAAAACCTATTCTTGTATCCTGTTTTGCGGTCAGGACATCCGTTTTCATGTCAGTGGCTTCCTTTCGGCTTTCACCACTGACAGTCATACGAGCCACAGACTCCGAATGTCCATCCCGCAGCAAATTTTGTTCATTTATTATTGTTTCCGTAACTTCATTGTTTTTTTTACACAGACAGGGGTGTCAGCCCTGTGCTAAAACCCCCAACCTGGAGGACCAGGGTACCAGCTTTTGTCTGACCCCTACCAACACAGACCAGTCCATCTTGGTTGAACCTACCAGGAGTAAAACTCCCACTGGCATAGCTCTAGGGATTACTAGGGTACGCAAGCTGCCATACCGCTACAAGGTATAGGTACCATTGATGGCAGCTGGCAGACGCTGGAACTGCGTTGGTCATGTCCTCAGAAGAGACCCCGATGCCATCTCAAGAACAGCTATGCTTTGGACCCCTGAAGGAAAACGATAAAGAGGCCGACCAAAAACAACCTGGCGGAGGACTGTGAAGGCTGAGATGCAAAGAATGAACCAGAGTTGGGGCACTGTACGAAGGATGGCCACCGACCGAGCAAAGTGGAATCAATTTGTTGTTGCCCTACAAGACGCCACTAGGCGTGATGGCCACTGACTGCTTTGACGGTCGGCGGCTAATAATCAAAGATAAAGAAGAAGCATTGAGTGGTCTATCAGCCTCCTGAAATTCTCGGCTTGTTGCTAGGCTCTGCTATCTCTTCAGTCCTCCATAAGCTGGAGGTGAGTATTCTTTAGCAACTCTGCAATGGGTGTTGGCTTCATGCCCTCTGTTATCATTCTCATTGCTTGGTTTTCGGTTCTGTTTATTTTGTCAAAGTTCGACTTAGCTGCCGTTGAGCATGCTGCATTGCCATGTTCTAAGACTGTTCTCACTCGCCCAGTAAATATGTTCTTCTCCCAACTCGTGCCAGGAAGTTTTTTCATGATTGCCATTCTCTGCCTTGCTCTTGTCCCGTTTTTATCAATCTGGGTTTTCCACGTCGAGCGGCGATCAAAGGTAATGCCTCGGTAGTTTGGGTTTTCCTCCAGATGTAGTTTTGAATCCATTTAGCACCCATTTGGAGATCCTGGTTTGTTTGAGAGAGAAAACACTGTGTATGATGTTTTCCCTTCATTTATCTTTACTAGCCATGCTTTGGCCCACTCCTCCAATGATGGTAGGGCATGCTGCATCCGAATGCTTGCCGTAGTGATATATTCCTCTGAGATCCACTGGGCTAAGTAGTCTGCAAAGAAGGCATTGTGGGTTCTTCTTGGAATATTCTGAAATGTCATTAATATATGCGACGAACAACGTGTGTGACAGGACTCCCCCTTCGGGAACACCCTGCTCCAATACCATCTTCCTACTGGTCTGTTCTTGTAGTTGGACTCTGGCAGTTCTATTCTCCAGAAAGTGGCTGATCCATTTAAACATTCTCCCACACACTTCACTCCTTAGCAGCTTAACTTTTCAGTCCATCTTTCCACACTTTGTCAATTGCTTTTTCTATGTCCACCAAAATCACCAGTGTAGTGAAGTGAATCCGTATGACAACACGCTCAAATTCTCCACTCAAAACAAACTAGCCATCGTATTTTTAAATCTATAAATACCTACAGTATTTGAAATTTGTCTGAGGGCCCAGTCAAATTTACCGCCAATAATGTACGATTATCTACTGTATTTGAATTTTTCTAAGAAACACGTCAAAATTTACCACCCACCCCAAAATTTATCGAAGAGCATAGTACAAATTTAACAAATCATCAAATCGTTTCCATATTTTGTAGTGGTAATAAAATTTTGGTTGACGCGAAATAAATGCCTATTATGTGGTTTTGACCGAATTTAGATAATTTATTTCTTGATAACTAAAGATAATTAAAGTGAAAGGGATATCTCAAATTATAGCGCTGATATTGCTTAACACATAAACATAAAGATTCCCTCATAATAAAATTATCTTATTTTAGAAAAATTTAATTTGTTGAGATTTTCACATCAGGGTAAAGTCACCTTTCATTACAACAAAATTAACCAGATGGAACTGCTAAGGAATAACTAAAAGAAAACTATATAAAACGATTGAAAAAAATTGGCTGTTTAGTTATCACTTTTGATAATTAAAATCGGTCCACTAATAACAAAAATATAATATTTTCAAGTTTAGTCAGATCATACAGACACACTTAAAACCGCCCAAGTTTATAGTCTCAAAAATAGTTAACTTTTTGGACTCGTCTTCTGATTGGTTGGGTGTAGTTTGATAAAAAGTAACACGTTCTTGTAAAGTTCCGCCATTGAAACCTAAGATTCCATGCAGAGCAGACATTTACTAAAGACCATTGACCAAAGCCTTTGCCGTATGAACTGAGAAAAGCAGTGCTAGAACCCTTTTACGGCTTGTCAGCTTGTGTGTGTGAATTTCTTTACTTGAGGGTTATTTACGAAATTACCTCGTTGCTGCAGTAACCTGAGAAGAAGAACGTGTGGGAGTTGAGTGCTCATGCTAAAACTTGGAGCTAAACCCCATATCTACAGCCAGGAGTCACAACTTTGGTGTTCCTGTCAATTATCGACAAAACAGCAGCAGTAACAGTTTAAAGATAAGTCCTTTAGTAAGACACTGACAATTCATCCAAAACCCAATTTCACCAAATAAAGCATACCACCTGGGAGTGATGACAATAACAGACCTCACAGTTTAGGATTAGTGATAATATCAATCTTTGCAACAAGAACTGAGTGTGCAGACATTCCAGTGACTTCTTTTTTTTTTTACAGAAATGAACAGATTTGTTTTCCAAATAATTTATTTGATTCTGTAATAAACATTTTCTTGAGTTTGAAAGTCCTGACAAAAAGATTGATTTTCAGGACCATTAAATTGTATATATATATAAATTGAATACCGCCTTTCTTAAATAATTTTCATTAAAGTTGAAATTTCTGTAGAAATTTATCATTAAATATAAATAAATACATTCCCCTAGACCCGTAGCTAAATCAATTTGGGATCAGAAGAGGTAGCAGTAGGGACTCAGAGTACATCATCATCATCTTCTCTGAGAACTTGCATAGCTTGACCCCACTTTGATGTCTATACACCCTTACTCTTATCTGGCACTATCCTGGTATCATCTGATACACCTATTTGTCAAGGATAGCCCATCTCTTATTAACATCAAAACCTCTTATCACATAGTGGGGTCCTGTCCAAGATTATTTTTCCACCATACCCTGGGGCATTTACTGTAGGGAATAATAGATAAATAAATATAAAATACATTAAAAACAACTTGTGGTGAATTGGATGAGCTGTCATTGCCTTTAGTTAATTAAGTTAGTTAGCATTTGTTAATTGATTATATACGTGTTAATAATTTGTGTAAGAGTGAAAGAAAATGGCAGACCTGGCAAAATTTAGATCTGCTGCAGTGCAGGTGGCAAAGGACTTTGGCCTGAGTGGGGACTCGATGATCCAGTATGTAACTTCTGAATGCGATAAATTTATAGACAGAGAAGATAGGAGGTTAGCTGAAGAGAAAAGATTACAATTAGAGTCTGATAGGGAGGCTAGGAAATTAGAAGCTGATAGGGAGGCTAGGAAATTTGAAGCTGATAGGGAGGCTAGGAAGTTGGAGGCTGAAATGGAAGAAAAGAGATTGCAAATGGAGGCAGAGGAAAAACGTTTGCAAAGGGAACATGAGTTAAGACTAAAAGAAATGGAGCTTCAAGAACATATTCCAGAAAATGGAAGCAGCCCATCTACCTCTGACACTAGTGTAAGTCAGGGTGCCTCAAACTCAGCCATGAAATTTCATTTAGATCCCTTTGTAGAAAAAGAAGATGACATTGAGTCATTTCTAAATAGGTATGAAAGACTAGCTACTAATTATGGTCTAGGGAAAGAAAAATGGAGTTTAAAACTATCCCAAGGGCTGAGGAGAACTTCCTATGACGTTTTCTCTAAATTAGGCAGAGAAGATCAAGAAAACTATGACCTCCTAAAACAAGCATTGCTAGTTAGATATGAAAAGAATGCTGAATTTTATAGAAAGAAATTTAGAACTACAAAGCTGCTGGCTGGAGAGACATACCACCAGTTCTCTGCGAGACTAGAAACCTACTTGGAGAAATGGAATGCTCTGGGGAAAACCCAAGACTTAAAGGAAATCATTATGATGGAGCAGTTAAGAGAGTCCATGGCTCCAGACTTGAGAAAATTTTTCATGGAACAAGGTGCAGAGAGGGTGGGGGAGATTCTCAATGTTGCTGAGAGATATCAGGCAGCACAGAAAGAAGTAGCTGGTATTAGAAAGAAACAAACAGATAGAAGTAGAACCCCACCGGACCAAGATGAGTATTATATTAATACGGATCAACCATCTAGATTTAAACAAAGTTATGATAGGCCTTGATTTGATCCTAGAGACAAAAACCCTCAGGTTAATGAAAAGAAATCCTACAGACCAGAAGGAAAATGGTGTAAAATATGTAGGATGAACAACCATAATACAATTGAATGTGGTAGGAAAGTTCCTCCATATCACGCTGCATGCATGATAACAGTAGACAAGGGGAAGAAGGAACTGTCTACAGGGCAGCATGAACTCCATCATTCCCCATCTGTGAAGAAGTAGTATGTAATAGTGCTAAAGTCAAGTGCCTTTACGATTCAGGTTTGGAATTTGACTCAGTTGTGAGTGCAACCCTTGTGCACCCTGACCAGTATACCACAGACAAAGTGGAGATACAAGGGGCATTAAAAGATACAGCCACCATGACACTTCCCGTATCCCAGATAAATGTCAAGACTAGGTACGTGGAAGGAGTTATTAGCGCAGCAGTGTGTGACGAACCTAATTACCCGCTGGTGTTAGGAAAGAGATATGTGTTTCTAGGGAGCCCTTTAAAACCTGTGATCATGGCAACGCTCCAGGTCAGGTCAACCCCTAGTAAGGAGGAGGAACCACCACTAACTATTCATCCTAAACAGATGAAAAAGGCCCAGGCAAAACATAAAACTTTAAAACCTTGCTTTAGCAAATTGCCAACCAGCCATAACCACCCTAAGAAAGGAGAATTTTATTTGAAGGAGGGACTGCTCTACAGGAAAGCTGGAGCTGGACCCAAAGGATATGGACAGTTAATACTGCCATCGAGTTACAGGGAAAAGGCTATGAAACAAGCACATGTTATACCAGACTGTGGACATCAGAAGATGGGTACCACCTGTCAAAGGACCGCTGTAAAATTCTACTGGCGAAATGTAGCTGGGGACATTGCCCAGTATGTACAAAGTTGTGACCAGTGTAGCAAGGTACATTCCACACATTGGAAAGAAAATAAGAATCAGATGCTTGAAAAGCATTGTGGAAAACATGGGCCTAAAAGTAAAATGAGAAATAAAAATGATAAGGTAGATGTAGTGGATAAGATGGCACTTTTTTACGAACAGTCTTCCAATAAAACTTTTACAATGGCAACTCTACGTATGGCACAAGGAGTAAAAATAAACACAGACCAGTTTCACCCGACACACGGTAGATCAGAATTCTTGGAACTGACTAAAAATAGCAATGAGGTTAATCAGCCAAATTTAAACCGAAACTGAGGGATTCCCCTAGAAGAGTTGGGAGCGGGCGTTTGGCAAGTTGGCCTAATGTCAAGCTCACTTCAACATACGGCTATTAACTTAGCATTATGAAGGGCACCGGCGACAGTAACCGACCCTATACAGTCCATTGGAAGTATTGTACGGGCATTGGATTGAGATCACATATTATAGCAAATGCTAAAGGGAGAATTGATTTCTGGTTCAGAAAAACTCATTTCCCCATATTATATATTATATCACCAATTGCCGTTGGGCGGAGAAAATATCTGGTGAATATGGCCTCTATCTGAATGGCAGATTATAGAGTCCTACAGGAATATCAGTAAAAGTGGTTTTCCAAATTCCAATCAAGCTTGAGCTCGGACCAATTGTTGGCTGTGATCATTTCGGAGGGGCACATTGAATCTATATGTTGCTTTTTGGATTGGAAATTACTCCGAGTGTTTTATCCAGGCTGATGAGGAAATTACTGGACCCCCTACATAACTCAGCTATCACCATTTTTATAGATTCCCTCCTCATAAATGTTGCAACCTTGAGGAACATCTAAAAACCTCTGGACATGTCATTGGACAGACTCAGAGAAGTTTAATGGTGAATATTGATTGATAATCTGCATGTGACAGGCAGTAGCACCTGCAGCTGTTTATTAACATAACCTGCAATACATTCCTCGATCGCAGAACGTTGGGGCAGATTTCTTGAGTAGGCACCCACCTGCAGGAATTCAGGATCACACAAAGGCAGAGGAGAGTAAATTTGACATAATTTGAACGTGATTGTATACGGATATGAAAGTTGCACTAGTGGTTCACGCTTTTCTAACGGGGGAGATATGTAGTGAAGTGAATCCGTATGACAACACGCTCAAATTCCCGCTCAAAACCAACTGGCTATCGTATATTTAAATTTATAAATAACTACAGTATTTGAAATTTGTCTGAGGGCCCAATCAAATTTACCGCCAATAATGTATCCAGTGTATTTGAATTTTTCTAAGAAACCCGTCAAAATTTACCACCCACCCCAAAATTTATCGAAGAGCATAGTACAAATTTAACAACCAATCAAATCGTTTCCATATTTTGTAGTGGTAAGAAAATTTTGGTTTACGCGAAATAAATGCCTATTTTGTGTTTTTGACCAAATGTAGATAATTTATTCCTAAATAATAAAGATAATTAAAATAAAAGGGATATCTCAAATTATAGCGCTATTATGGCTTAACACATAAACATAAAGATTCCTTCATAATAAAATTATCTTAACTTAGAAAAATTTAATTTAGTGAGATTTTCACATCGGGGTAAGGTCACATTTAATTACAAAAAAATTAACCAGATGGAAATGCAAAGGAATAACTAATAGAAAACTATATAGAACGATAGAGAAAAATTGGCCGTTTAGTTATCACTTTTGATAATTAAAATCGATCCACTAATAACAAAAATATAATATTTTCAAATTTGGTCAGATCATACAGACACACTTAAAACCGCCCAAGTTTATAGTCTCAAAAATAGTTAACTTTTTGGACTCGTCTTCTGATTGGTTGGGTGTAGTTTGATAAAAAGTAACACCTTCTTGTAAAGTTCCGCCATTGAAACCTAAGATTCCATGCAGAGCAGACATGTACTAGAAGACCATTGACCAAGGCCTTTGCCGTATGAACTGGGAAAAGCAGTGCTAGAACCCTTTTACGGCTTGTCAGCTTGTGTGTGTGAATTTCTTTACTTGAGGGTTGTATTACGAAGTTACCTCGTTGCTGCAGTAACATGAGAAGAAGAACGTGTGGGAGTTGAGTGCTCATGCTAAAACTTGGAGCTAAACCCCTTATCTTCAGCCAGGAGTCACAACGTTGGTGTTCCTGTCTATTATCGACAAAACAGCAGCAGTAACAGTTTAAAGATAAGTCCTTTAGTAAGGCACTGACAATTCATCCAAAACCCAATTTCACCAAATAAAGCATACCACCTGGGAGTGATGACATTAGTAGACCTTACAGTGTAGGACTAGAACAGTAGTAATATTTGCAACAAGAATTGAGTGTGCAGACATTCCAGTGACCCTTTACAGAAATGAACAGATTTGTTTTCCACATTATTTATTTGATTCTGTAATAAACATTTTCTTGAGTTTGAAAGTCCTGACAAAAAGATTGATGTTCAGGACCATTAAATTGTACATATAAATTGAATACCGCCTTTCTTAAATAATTTTCATTAAAGTTGAAATTTCTGTAGAAATTTATCATTAAATATAAATAAATACATTCCCCTAGACCCGTAGCTAAATCAATTTGGGATCAGAAGAGGTAGCAGTAGGGACTCAGAGTACATCATCATCATCTTCTCTGAGAACTTGCATAGCTTGACCCCACTTTGATATCTATACACCTTTGCTCTTTTTAGAGAAGGGGGTATTACTTTTAAGACCAGTCTCTTATCTTGCACTATCCTGGTATCCTCTGATACATCTATTTGTCCAGGATATCCTATACTTAGTAACATCAAAACCTTTTATCACAACCAGTGTGTGCATTTTTTCTTGAAAAGCGTCCTCAATTTTCTGATATATATATATATAAATGATCTGATCTTCAGTGCATCTGTGTTTTCTGAATCATTCTTGCTGTGGGGATAAGTGATGTTTTTTCCTCTAGATGCCACATCAGTCGGGTATTAATTATGAGCTCCATTAATTTTCCAACACAGCTAAGTAGACTGACAGGTCTGTAGCCATTTGGTTCTGTCTGAACTTTGTCTTTCTTAGGTATTGGAATCAGTATGGCGTCTTTCCATGCCTGTGGTACCATTCCTCTTTTTCAGCTGCAATTTAGGATGGCCAGCAGCTTCTTTTTTCCCTTTGTTCCTAGGCTTGTTATCATTTCAAAGGTTATCCCATCTTTTCCAGGTGACTTCTTTTTCTTTAGCGCCCTCATTGCCACTTCCATTTCTTGCATTGTTAACTTTGCCATCATGTGTTCTTCTGGTGCAAGCTTTTTGTTGTCTTGACTTCTTTGTTCATCAATGATGGCCCTAATTCTGCCTTTATGGACATCAGTGTGGTTTGCACCAGCATAGTGTTCTATGAGTGCATTTGCAGCTTTTTTTCCCAAGAGCATATTTTCACCTTGTTTGATTGTGATGTGACTTTTATAAGGTTCTTCGTTGTTCAAAGCTCTAACTAGTTTCCACAGCTTGTTCCCTTCTTTATCTAGGTTGAGATTTTCTGTTGCTTGCTTCCATCAGTCTCTTGTTGTTTGTTTTAATGTTCTTTTGTACTTTGCAGTGGTTGCTTTGAGCAAGATGTTTGCCTCAGTTGTTTGTTCTGTTTCTGCCGTGCATATGGCTTCTGTTACCTCATCTTCTAGTTTTTGCAGTTCTTCATTCCAGTATGGTTTACAGTTCTTTCTTGCCCCTCTCGGAATAGTTTCAATAGCTGCTTGAAGTATTGCTCTATTAAAGCTTACAACCCTATTTTTCATGCTGTTGTTTCTTGTGTTGATGGTCTCGCAAAGACTGTCAGTCAGCACTGCAACACTGTCCCAGTCAGCTCTTTTGTAATTCCATCGAGGCAATGGCTTCACTTCGTGGGGAACGTACTCCATATTAACCACAAGGTTTATTGGTCTGTTGTTGCTCCCTGCTAGCTGGCCAAGTATCTGTCGGTCAATTCTGTGAAAGATGTTCCCTGTGGCGAAAGCTAGTTCTGGAGTGGAAGTGGTGTGCCATCTTCTAGAGTAGAAACTGGGTTTATCATCTGACCTGTTGATAAGGTGAAGGTTTGTGTCTATCTTCCAGTCCTCCACTTCCACTCCTATACTGTATGTAACCCGATATCCCCATCTTTCCGAGTGGCTGTTGAAGTTTACGACCACTATGCAGTTTGAGCTCTTTATTTCCATACTTGCAAGTGACAGGTCTTTGTTCGGTGGGCCATACAAATTGTAGATACGCATGTTCGTGTCCTTTATTTTAATGTCAACCCCTAAACTTTCCGACTGGTCGTTGAAGTTCACGAATACCTCGTTACTTGGTATTGAGTTTCGGGTAAGTAATAGCACACCTCCTTTGTGTCCTTCTCGATATAGTCGTAAAGCCTGGTGTAAAGTGCAATCTTTACTATCTTGTAATATGATACATTTATATACTTATTATGTTCGCAAATATTTTGTAAACAAAGTATTTCCTTTTTAAGTGCTTAAGGAGAAGTCATTTTTGAGTTACTTCCCTTGAAAGTAGTTCCGTCATCTTCGATCGGATTCCGCGGACGATTCTAGGCCTACTGCGATTTATTCTTTGGCTGGGTAGGAATAGATTGTTCTTGCTTCAGTATATCTATGGCCTGAATTTATACGTAGTGTTTGTATGAGTAGGACGAGTCTGTCTTATATATGGATATCTTTACATTTCTAAGTCGAACTATGTTGGTTGTCGCTAGAAAAGGTCAAAGGCTATGCAGCGGAAGTATCGCTAGCAAGGTGTGTGATTCATGGCTGCCATCCTGTCGAGATGTCGAGTTTTGTTGTAGCCGGCTTATCGCCGAAAAGTGATCTATAAGTAGATGGGGAAAGTGATAGTCATTTAGACATGTTGTATGTACTTTACCCCAGTGTTTATTCTCTTTTGCCAAGGAATGGCAAAGTTATATTTCGCATAGAAAGGTAAAACCACAATTTATTATGAACTTGGGCTTCGCCATCGTTGTCGATAAGCAGATGCACAGTGGTACTTTTGAAAAGAATATTTATTCAAAGGAAGATGACATTCCTATGTATCAGCACTAGATTGTATGATATTATTCAATTACCTCTATGAGAGAAGCTATGAAGAAATGAGGACATTTAACGAATGACCAATTTTGGTCTGTATCCAATAGTGAGTGAAGCTCACGAGAGAAGCACAGCCATGTTGAAATTCATATACTTTGTATTTATCGAGTGAGAAAAAGGGATGCCTGTACTATCGCTCGATGAACCAAGAGATCACTGCTACATGTGAGAACCCATGTCTGGGATTCCTATATCTTTATGGAAAATATATATATTGAACTTTACGTGAAGGGATATTCGCTAGACGAGGTTTAGTCTAGGAGCCTTCCTATATATTGGTTATGGTCTGACGTGCCCAGTCAGTAAAGCCAGATGATTTACATGATGGAACTCTGAATGCTTATTTACGAATGCTCCATTATGATATTTGCCAAGCATGAATGCTAACTTAAGATGATATTCCTGTGATCAACATTATGCTGTCTATGTCGACATTTGTTCCTGTAACCATACACGTACTGTCCAAGTGTGCGTCCCATTAAATGTTATAAAAAGACCACCGTAGTTCCAGTACTTCTTGAATTCGAACAGTGTGAGTATGAGTGATGTACTACCAACCTGTCAACTCTATCGAATCATTCTACCATTCGCGTTCTGACATTCATATACACACTCATTGTCTACACTCACATTCTTGTCGGAGCCTCATCACGTTCCAGGACAAGATGACCTGTATGACCAAAACTGTGCTGGGTTTAATGAGTTGACAATCGTTACACTTTACTACACCAGTCCCAACATCTACATTTATCAACTGGTGGACATTCACGTCATTTAACAAATAAAGCGTGATTCAACAACTAGTAGCCAGTATGAGTTAACAACTACACAGAGTTTAACAACTGGTGTGCCAGCTTCCTGGGTCAACCTACACAGTGACCATATTGAGAAGTAAACTACTGAGACCAGACGTTCCTTGGGGTCTGTTACGACACACAAATACATCAACAGTACAACTCTACAGTGATGTCAGCGTGACCTGTCCTGTCGACAGTATGCAGTAACTAGGTCAGCGTTTGTTGACATTTGGTTCGTTGGACATTTGCCATACAACTGACAGTGTTACACAGCAAGCTTGGTTGAAACATAGAACATTACACATCAGGACTGGAGAATATTTGACAGTGTTTGCGAAAGGAAATGTTATTGAACTGAGAAGTCCTACATTGATTGTTATCATTCACATCAACGATGGAGCTTCTATTTCTGTGTTGAATTTAAAATAATTAGACCAGAAGTATTTGTTTAATAAAGTACCACAGTACTGTACTATTAGGCAGTGTAACTGAGCCTTCATACATTTTTCCTGCAACACTCTATTTACATCATATTGCCATACTATTTATGAATTTATGTATTTATGTTTAAATATTTATATGTGATATTTGTTTGTATCCAGCGGGTTGTTGTTTTGGTTGGGCGGTGTCACACAACAGAGTATCCCACGTAATAGAGGGTCTGATGTGTGCGTTTCTATAGGTGCAATTTTCTTGATTGAAAATTTGCTGCGACAGCTGTTGCTATTAGTGTTAGCTGTGAAGACTGTACTCATTGTTGTTTTTGTAATATTCCTCTGTTCTTTAGTTTGTTTTGATTTGTTTGTAATTTGTTGGTCTACCCTATTCTATCTTTCAGTTCTATTCTCAATTTATATTTATATACTGTGGCGTTATTTGTATTTGTTATCCTCTTGCGGTTTATCTTTTATTGTTTTTCCCATTTGATTTATTTCATTTCCGCAAATGTTTTCATGTTCTTCTGTATAACTTTTTTGTTTTGTGCCTGATCGACATACACTATTTTAAATATAGTTGATCATATAAATTGATGTACAAGAATCAACTGAGTTAATTGCTATTACTAAAGGTACACAGTTGATGATATAAAACACTATTTCTGGTGCACTGCACTTATATTATAGAGTGAACCAGCAACTTATAGCTGTTATTATATAAGGATTTATACAAGACCTTTGTAAGGCTTGTTTCCCACAGTGATTGGGATAGTTAAGTACTATTTTCCACAGGTTAAAAAGTTATCATACAAGGTCTTTGATTAAGACTAAGAAAGTGAATTTATTTACTTTTGCAAATTACTGATCTTATTAGACAAGATGTCTACATTAGATTATTTTATCACACAAGGCAGGGCTCTTGATAAGACTGGTCAGCAATTAGAAGAATGGGCAGTTGCTCAATATGACAAAGCATTAGCTGCAGAAGAGAGAAAACTTGCTGCTGCTGCTGAAGAAAGAAAAGCATTGATTGAAGAAAAAAAATTAGCAGCTGAGGAAAAAAAATTACAAAGAGAGGATGAACAAAAGAAATTGCAGATACAGGCTGATGAAAAAAGATTCCAGATGGAAATGGAAAAAGAGAAAAGAAAGGATGAAGCTGCTGCAGAAGAGAGAAAATTACAAGCTGAAGCTCAAGAGAAAAAAGCAATAAGAGAACATGAACACCAAAAAGAACTTTTAGCATTTGAGTTAGAAAAGTTAAAGTTAACAAACATAAGTGATGGTAATCAAGCATCTGGTGGTAATGGTAAACCCTTTACTTACAAGGTCAAGGTACCAGCATTCAACCCTTCCAGTGATGACATAACATTCTGGCTAAATAGATTTTAACGCTCGTGTCGAGCCCATAATGTGGACAAATCACAATATGCTAACCAGTTATCAGAAAATCTGAAAGGTGATTCTCTGACTAGTTTAAGTTTGGTTGAAGAGGCTGACAAAGATAACTATGATGTTATTAGGGCAGCCTTATTAAAGAAGTATCAGTTGTCTGAAGAGGGTTATCGGAAGTTGTTTAAGACAATGGTGCCTGAGGCAGGTGTAGAATTCTCAGAATTCATTGCAAGGACACGTCTTACATTTGATCGTTGGATTGAGCTATCCAAAACAGAAAAGACTTATGAAGCACTTATGGACTTGATACTCAGAGACAAGATTATGTCAAGTATAAATAAACCTTTCCTCGAATTCTTACATGAGCGTAAACCTAAGTCTCTAAAAGAAATGGAACAGTATTGTACCCAATACGTCACTGCACATCCGGACGTAGCTATTAGCAACAGTAAGGTTAAAGAAGGTATGCCAGTTGCTTCTGCAACACCATACAACCCTAATCACTCTCACAAATTCCAAGGACCTCAAAATAAGTTTAATAAAAAAGGTAACTATTACAGTTATCAGAACCAAGGTAACCAATCATTTCAGGGTTCTTCTTCGAATACCTGGAGAAGAGCTGACAGCCCTCGATTCAGGGGTGGTCATAATTACAGGAACTTTCGCAAAGGAAGTCATTCTAGAAACTATCCAAGTTTTCCTTCATGGAGACAACAGGATCATAATTATCGAGATACTCATTATAATGAATATGATGATAGTAACCAAAGGAGCTATGATTCAAACCCGAGTAGATGTTATAATGATGGAAACAATGATAAGTACAGAGGCAATAATAACAGAGGTAGAGCACAATTCAAAAAACATAAAGCTCATTACCAGGCGAACTCTGCACAGCAAGAGTCCCACGAAGCCTATAAACAAAATAAAGATAATGATGACTCTAATAATATGGCATGTGCCGCTTTTGATTTTGGGAGAGCATCTCAGTGCCCCCAATGCAAAACATTATTTGAGCCAACCACAGTGTCTACTTTAAGCTGTGGCCATCCTCTTCCCGCTCTTCCTGCGTCAATCGCGCATGATGGGAGAGGTTCTCTTGTCTTACACAAAGGTTTAGTAAATGACAATCCAGTCTCAGTACTTTTTGATTCTGGATGCACAACTATTGGGGTTAGGCAGTCACTCATAGATCCTTCTCATTCTACAGGCAAAGTAGTCAAATGCGTAACATTTGGCGGCACCATAGAGAAATACTCTACCGCTATCATTAGGATTGCTACTCCTTTCTTCACAGGAGATGTACACGCATGTCTTTTGCCGAATCCGATCGCTGATCTTATCATCGGTCGCATTCACGGAGTCAAAGAATGCACTCCGGAGCAAATTTCCGTTTGGGAAAATCAAAATATGCAATCTGCTAATGCGGTAGTCACTAGAGCTCAAGCTCTCAATATGCCTGAAACTTCATCTGTTGAAGATAATGAAGTGCATAACCAAGATGATCCCTTGGTAATTTCTCGTGACTCGTTTATAAAACAACAAGAAGAAGATCCGACTCTTAAGAAATTCTTCACTCTTGTAACGAAAGGTGATCCGAATAAAGATTCAAATTGTAAATCTTGGATTACAATGAAGAATGGCGTACTTGTACGTATGGTGCAAGACTCCACTAAGTCAAGTCATTCTCAGATTCTTGTACCCAAGAATTTGAGAGTTAAGATCTTACAACATGCACACGACTCTCAGTGTGCTGGTCACATGGGTTTTTCCCGTACAAAGTCAAGAGTTCTTGCGGCTTTCTTTTGGCCTTTTGTGAACAAGGACATACGGATCTATTGTCGATCCTGTAAAGTATGTCAAGAAGTCAAATCCAAAGGTCCTCGTCATGCTGCGCCTATTCAGGCTGCAGATATTCCTATTCGTCCATTCCAGAAAATGGCGATAGACATCATTGGTCCATTCAAGATCAAATCTGCTAGAGGACATCAGTTTATCTTAACGTGTGTAGACATGTGCACACGTTGGCCAGAGGCTATCCCTCTAAAGAGCATTACTACCGCTGACATTGCAGATGCTCTTTGGCTTATATTTTCTCGGCTGGGATTCCCCGGAGAAATATTATCAGATCATGGCACCCAACTGATATCGGATACCATGTCTCAAGTAATGTCTACTCTACAGATAGAGAGATCTTTGAGTAGCATCTATCATCCTATGTCCAATGGGATGGTCGAGCGACTAAATAGAACACTTAAGAACTTATTAGGGAAGATAACTGAGGATCATCCTCAAGATTGGGATAGGGTTTTACCCGCGGCCCTCTTCGCGTACAGAGAGGTCCCCAATGAACATACAGGGTTTTCTCCCTTTGAACTTGTCTTTGGCGCGCGACCGCGCGGCCCAATGTCTTTGCTGCATGATCTTATAACAGCTGACAATATTGACGATGACACAAAATCTTCTTACGAGTATGTCATCGCGCTGAGACAGAAGATTATAGAAGCATGCAAATTGGCAACGTCCTCTTCTGAATTTGCTAAGCAGAAGGCAAGACAATTTGCTAATAAGAAGAGAACTTTACGACAACTTTGTCCTGGTGACAAAGCATTTGTTTTGCTACCTTGTCGTGAAAATAGACTCCTTATTAGTTGGAAAGGTCCGTACGATATAATATCGAAAATTTCAGATGTTGACTACATCGTCGATATCAACGGGAAGCATAAAACCTTCCACATCAATATGCTTACGGAGTTCCATGAACGTCCTGACTATCTACAGCCTATTTTCCAGGCAACGGACGATTCTCATGTCAAACATGGTCATTACTCATCACTGTCTGTAATACAGGATGAGGAAACAAGTTTTTCGGATGTTAATCTTCCGCTTCCAATGATCCCACTTCATTCTAGTGAATCATGGAAAGACGTTACTGTTTCTCCTGATTTGTCTCTAGGAGAACAGCGACAAGTTTCGTCTATGTTACAAACATTTCAGGATGTCCTCACTGACATCCCTGGACAAACTCATGTCATTGAGCATGACATTGTTCTAACTGAACATACTCCAATTAGGGTTAGACCTTATCCTATCCCTATACATTTCCAAACACAGGTTGAAAAGGAGTTGGATGAAATGATAGATTTACAAATAATCGAACCATCCACTTCTGCATATTCTTCGCCGATGGTTATTGTTCGAAAAAAAGACAATAACATACGTCTTTGCGTTGACTATCGCAAATTGAATCAAGTTACGAAGTTCGATGCTGAACCTATGCCTTTACTAGAAGAACTACTTACTCGTCTTTCTAAATCGCATTTTTTCACTAAACTTGATTTGTCTAAAGGATATTGGCAAGTTCCATTATCCGAACGCGCCAAACCTCTTACCGCTTTTCTCTACTCCCAGAGGCCTTTTCCAATGGAATTTTATGCCTTTCGGCCTTATGAACGCACCAGCTACATTTGTACGCATGATGCGTCGAATCCTATCGTATCGGTCAGATGTCATTGCTTATCTAGACGACATCTGTCTTTTCAGCGATACTTGGGAAGATCACTATTTAGGGTTAGTTGAATTATTATCAACTCTGCGTGAGTATAACCTGACAGCAAAACCATCCAAAGCTTGTATTGGCTTTAGCGAAATTGCTTTCTTAGGCCATCGAGTAGGTCACGGTTTCTTGAAGACAGAAGACCATAATATCACTAAGATACTTAACATCTCTATCCCTAGGACTAAAAAGCAAGTGCGAAGTCTTTTAGGTCTCATACAATTTTATGGACGTTTCATTCCGAATCTGTCCTCTATCATGGCACCTCTCTCTACACTATTAAAGAAAGGGTCGCCTAACATGGTTCACTGGTCTCATGAATGCCAATCTTCACTAGAGAAGATCAAAACTATGTTTTCATCACCACCTATTTTAGTGTTACCTACAACAGATAAGACATTTGTTCTTCGTAGTGACGCTTCATCCACTGGGATTGGAGCGGCACTAATGCAAGAGTACTCTGGAACTCTGCATCCTGTAATGTATATATCCAGAAAACTTAATGCTGCAGAAAGGAATTACTCGGTTTTAGACCGTGAATTATTGGCAATGGTTTGGTCAATTCTCAAACTCCAAAGATTCCTTCTGGGCGCGCATTTCGTAGTGGAAACTGACCAAAAAGCTCTTACGGCTATCCAAAGTAAGAACTTGAAGAGCTCGAGATCAACTCGATACGCAATCGCTCTTCAACCTTTTCATTTCTCGGTACGAGCTATCCGTGGTTCAGAAAATGTGATGGCGGACATTCTGTCCAGATGCCCACATGATGCCACTTAACTGTTAAATATTGGATCTTTTTAATATGTATAACTTTACAACATTTATTTTTTGTTTCTTTACTAAGATACACATTTGTAATTTAATAATAGAATGATGGTATCTCTACTTAGCGGTTTATTGATGTTTATTCACCGCTGTTCTTTGATGATTGTTTCTTCATAAATCATAAATTTAAGATTATAGTGTGAATTTTTGGTATGCATTGTATAATTACCAGAATTGTATTATACGTACATCACACCTTCCTGGAAACATTTATTCGTAGAGAAAACAATTTCTCTCAGATTTTGAGATATATTCTCACCGGTCATATTAGGAATTATAGTTATTCCTGATATTTTCATCTGCGCAGTATTCTTGCGTTGTGAGCCTATTCTACGTTGCTCCTAGATGTATTTAAAAAAAAAAATTTTATTTTTTTTTTTCCCGGGAGGTGTGGTAAGACTGTAAAGTGCAATCTTTACTATCTTGTAATATAATACATTTATATACTTATTATGTTCGCAAATATTTTGTAAACAAAGTATTTCCTTTTTAAGTGCTTAAGGAGAAGTCATTTTTGAGTTACTTCCCTTGAAAGTAGTTCCGTCATCTTCGATCGGATTCCGCGGACGATTCTAGGCCTACTGCGATTTATTCTTTGGCTGGGTAGGAATAGATTGTTCTTGCTTCAGTATATCTATGGCCTGAATTTATACGTAGTGTTTGTATGAGTAGGACGAGTCTGTCTTATATATGGATATCTTTACATTTCTAAGTCGAACTATGTTGGTTGTCGCTAGAAAAGGTCAAAGGCTATGCAGCGGAAGTATCGCTAGCAAGGGGTGTGATTCATGGCTGCCATCCTGTCGAGATGTCGAGTTTTGTTGTAGCCGGCTTATCGCCGAAAAAGTGATCTATAAGTAGATGGGGAAAAGTGATAGTCATTTAGACATGTTGTATGTACTTTACCCCAGTGTTTATTCTCTTTTGCCAAGGAATGGCAAAGTTATATTTCGCATAGAAAGGTAAAACCACAATTTATTATGAACTTGGGCTTCGCCATCGTTGTCGATAAGCAGATGCACAGTGGTACTTTTGAAAAGAATATTTATTCAAAGGAAGATGACATTCCTATGTATCAGCACTAGATTGTATGATATTATTCAATTACCTCTATGAGAGAAGCTATGAAGAAATGAGGACATTTAACGAATGACCAATTTTGGTCTGTATCCAATAGTGAGTGAAGCTCACGAGAGAAGCACAGCCATGTTGAAATTCATATACTTTGTATTTATCGAGTGAGAAAAAGGGATGCCTGTACTATCGCTCGATGAACCAAGAGATCACTGCTACATGTGAGAACCCATGTCTGGGATTCCTATATCTTTATGGAAAATATATATATTGAACTTTACGTGAAGGGATATTCGCTAGACGAGGTTAGGTCTAGGAGCCTTCCTATATATTGGTTATGGTCTGACGTGCCCAGTCAGTAAAGCCAGATGATTTACATGATGGAACTCTGAATGCTTATTTACGAATGCTCCATTATGATATTTGCCAAGCATGAATGCTAACTTAAGATGATATTCCTGTGATCAACATTATGCTGTCTATGTCGACATTTGTTCCTGTAACCATACACGTACTGTCCAAGTGTGCGTCCCATTAAATGTTATAAAAAGACCACCGTAGTTCCAGTACTTCTTGAATTCGAACAGTGTGAGTATGAGTGATGTACTACCAACCTGTCAACTCTATCGAATCATTCTACCATTCGCGTTCTGACATTCATATACACACTCATTGTCTACACTCACATTCTTGTCGGAGCCTCATCACGTTCCAGGACAAGATGACCTGTATGACCAAAACTGTGCTGGGTTTAATGAGTTGACAATCGTTATACTTTACTACACCAGTCCCAACATCTACATTTATCAACTGGTGGACATTCACGTCATTTAACAAATAAAGCGTGATTCAACAACTAGTAGCCAGTATGAGTTAACAACTACACAGAGTTTAACACCTGGTATCCTCTTATTGAGAATATGTGGTTGCTGTTGAGATGTGTTTCTTCGATGAAAGCCACATCGATTTGATCCTTGTAAAGGCGGTTTTTTAGTGGGACTTTTTTGTTGAGAATTCCTTCTGCATTCCACTGCAGAATGTTGAGTGTTCTTGGTGTTTGGTCAAAAGCTTTTGCCCTTTCCCTCTGCACCGTGACTCCACAATTCAAGGGAAGGTGACCACCAGTAGTGTTGCTTGGACCCCTTCGAAGCGGGGGTCCGGCATTCTCGCCGCCTGGCGGGTCTCCACGGGACGATCACCACAATGCTTAAATTGTATTCGTGACATCTTCATTAGGCTAAGTACGTTGCACTGTTTTGTTAAGCATGTAGCCCAGTGCATCCGATGTCAACAGGGTTGCGTTCCTTAACCCTTGATGTGGTTTAAAATCAGAGTTTTCCTTCTCCTAGACGAACTGCCTTCCAAGGCTTACGAGCTTCATCTACCCGGGATTTAACCCATGCCTGGGGTTTTGGTTAGTGCTGGCCAGAGCATGGTCCACTCGCCAGTGGGTACTGCGCCTACACAATAAGGGGTCCCAAACTACTCCCCATAGACGACAAACAGTGAAGAATGAGGCAAGAAAGCATTTAACCCATGAAG
This sequence comes from Oreohelix idahoensis, assembly GCA_024509875.1. Taxonomy (NCBI): domain Eukaryota; kingdom Metazoa; phylum Mollusca; class Gastropoda; order Stylommatophora; family Oreohelicidae; genus Oreohelix; species Oreohelix idahoensis. The sequence continues at coordinate 595,001 of JAMPIV010018538.1, forward strand.
TGGGAATTGATTGGTGCAGACCAGAGCATGTACCAATAGCCGGTGGGTTCTGCATCTACACCCATAGGGTTCTATCTACTCCTCAGCCCATTTAGTCTGGCACCTCATCAAGGACCTGTCCGGCTTGGGTGACCCTTCCAGGAGTAAAACTCCTGCTGGCATAAATCCCACGATTATTGGGGCACTCAAACTCTCCAACCAACGGCAAGGTAGGCTTACATGTAGTGAGATCTCTTTGGTCAATTCTATAGAGCTAATATCGTTTCTTTGACATGACTAGGTAGCCAGCCTTGAGGCATTAACTCATATCAGTCGATTTTTCCTATACGCCAGACCCAGCAAAAGTCTTATTGTTTCTGGTTCTCATTAGAGATCGCAACGGACTACACATGACAGGATTAACGCAGTTATTTTAAAAACAGCACATTTTCCAAGTCACGCTGGTGGTTTAATTATAGAATGGTGTCCTTCGAAGCACAAGTTCCACTTCTGGCAGAACGCACCTGCATTTTGTTAATGTAAAATATAAACCTTGTTTTATTTTACCTACCTCCATATACTTCTATTTCACACAATGTCAGAACAGCGTTGTTAAAATTCTTGTCAATTGTGGTAGCTTGTACGCTGACTTTTGCCACATCAGATGTCAGTTTCCTTGACGTCACAGTGTACATGTTCTGAGCACGTGGCTCGCTGTCAGTAAATTTATATACTTCACGGCCGTCCTTACCATAGCTAGTAAGAATGAATCCTATCAGTCGCTCAGCAAGGTATCCTGTGGATATTCATTATGCAAAACATGAGCTCAAGAACCATACTGCTTATTTAACATTCGAAGTTAACTTTGACAAGTGTGTTTACATACTGCTGCAGGTAAATGTACGTTTTTATGCATTACTTTTCATAACTTTGTTACTGTTGTGTTGAAGATAAAAAAATTAATAAAGAAAGCTTTTCTAGAACACGATACATTAGTTTTCTAGTAAAACTGTTCACATTAACTACCAGTTAGTTTTGATCATCCCACCGTTTTACGTTAGTCTCACTGCAGTCTACTTCAGGGGTGTCAAACAAAAGGCCAGTTATAAACTCGATCCGCTGCCATTACTTGAAGTTGTAATTTGTCACTTCCTGGACCCACGAAACAAAAGTACTCGGGAAATCGTTTGCTTAATGATTGATGTCAAGAATTAGTGAGGCTGCAAGTAACCTCACTGGCAGGTTCACTTTCACATATGAATACTGTAGCATTGTGCTAAGCTGGTGTGCATATAAGGATGACTCCAGATATGCCCAAATGCATAACGGGAGATTTAAAGTGTAATATTTGTAGATTATCATAATGTATTACACCACCATTGCAGTGTAGGACTGTGCACGGCATTAAATCTAGCAGTCATTCTAAAACAGCTTACCGTTGTCATTGTTCCTATTGTAGAGAACGTATCTGCTGACTGTTACAAGGTTTGAGAAAGTTAGGCTCAAGGTAGCTTAAACGTGAATAATCGCCGTTGGTACTACCATCTACAGCAAATGATGCCAGGCCACGGTTATCATACGTAGTCGACTGAATGGCTTTTGAGGGCCACATTACGACCTAAAAACATTGTGGCAGTTAAAGTAAGAGACACAAAACCCTCCTTCTCAAATAATTAAATTGTCCTCAGTATTTAAATTAACGCATATACTTACTTATATGGGAATATATCAGTTCTTTTTCTCTTTTCTGCACTGTTCATGTATTCCTTGTCTCTAATCATAATTGATTGGTAAGGTGTTTTCTCTTCTTTAAAGTAGTTTAGGTAGTCGGAGTAGCTAAGAGGTATGGCATCCGCTTCGAATCCTGGAGGTTGTAGCGAAAGGTTTTCCTAGTGTGATGATAGTGGTAGAGAAGAAGTAGAATCTCTCTCCAGAAAGTATGAAGTTCCAGTGCCCGAGAAGTACACTGGTATCTCAATTGAGTTACCGCTGTGAATACTCTGAGCTGGACAATAGATTTAGGCTTCAGAAGTATACGGTGCCACTTTCGCTATAGTAACCCTATGTGATAATATAATTAATTTTGAAAAAGTAACTCAAAATTTAACAGTTAAAAATTTACCAAGTCAAATGAGTACAATTTCATAATTTATTATGTACATCTATATATTCTTGTAATGAGAAATGGGTGTTGGTAAAATATAGGATTATTTATAATAGGTGGCCATGGTGTTCCATGTCGTCACCACCCCTTCTAGGCAAGAACTAGCTATGATATATTTGGCTAACCAATTAATGGTTATGCTTCCTGACAATGCCGGCGGAGGTTATCTCTGGTTAGCGTCATTACCTTTTTATTATGTCTGATACAATCAAATCGTAAATAAAATCTGAAATGAAATGATATTAGTCAAACATATATCTTTAATAAACTTACATACCCTCTTAGGATTAATAAGCTCACGGTGAGGCTGTATTGGTTGAAGTTAATTTGCCCTGCATGCAGCGTGAAAAAAGAACTTTTCTTGCAGATGCTGTCTTCCAGTTTCTCACTCTGGCTTCTGGATTTGGTGTGTGTGATTTTCAACGCGCCGCTTTGTCCTTAAATTTGGGCATCTCTCACGTACGAGAAAGCACCTCTTGAAGTCCCATAAGATTTTCGTTTTATCTCCTGGTTTTAGGCGATCTGTGCTTTTTCTGTACTTGTTTTCTCATCTTTTCACTACACACTTATATCCTTCCTTCTTTCCTAGGTATCCTTTCATTTTCCCCATATGAGGCTTTCATTCTATCTAAGTTTTTTTTTAAATCCGTTTAGGCATGTACGTATAATACATTTTTAAAGATTATTACCTAACTTTTAGCAGATGTGATGACGATGAAAAATGTTAATTATTTTTAAAACTATTTATATTTGAATAATATCCTTTTGGATATCATTCATACGCTATCTTCTTTGGTGAGTTATTATTATTTAAATGTATTCCAACCAGGCGTGCTCTTGTAGCTTTAAATTTTCTTTCCTGTAAATGCAAACTTTTAAAGTCGGTCATTCCTATATTCGCTATTGTCGTAGATTTGTGATAGGTGATTAAGACTTAGTTTGGTCCCTTCTGAATAGACATAGACATAAGTGATAGCTCAGTGGGAGGTGATAAAATAGAAATAGATTTCACGAGTGAGGTGGAGGAAATATAGTAGATTCTGTCTCTGACACTCGAGAAGCTTCTCTCAGTCAGCCTATCATCTACAACAGAGTTAGATTGGTCAGACAAATCTAATATAATATATAGTAGTATATATATACCTCCCATACACACACACACACACACATAAGTGACTACAATAGACACACAGACGTGAAACTATGACAATGGAAATATAGATAATTTGTAACGAACTGACCGACATACTGGAATAAGTTTATGTGAAGTTTAATTATCATAATAAACTTCCATCACAACATATAAAATTACATCAATTATATACAAATAGTCATAAAGTCAATGAATTTCTACAAGAATGATAGACCCATTGGTATGATCCTTTCCCTCGATGTATAGCTCACAGTCCTGTTAGAAGAAAAGTGATAGCCCCAAAGAGTCACGGATACATATGATTTAGTCTAATATTTCCCTTTAAAGCGTCTGTGGCTTAATGGATATGAACGCAGTTTCATAATCCAGATATACCAGGTTCGAAACCTGCTGCAGGCGGTTTGGTAGCAGATCGCTTTTTGTGGATTTTTAACAATGGTATAAGCGCCGTACCATTCAGAAAGCAATGGCAAACTACTGAATGAAAAAACTGCCTAGAAAAATCACAAACAGCCAATAAAAGCTGGGGTTGATTGCCACGTCCTGTAAAGGATAAGCAACTAACTAACTTTCCCTTTAAAGGTATGAGCAGACTTTGATACTCTGATCTATCCTAAGAAACATATTGTTTGCAATAAAACTTGCATAAAGAAATTTAAGACAGCAAAATTGGTGCCAAAATACATCACTAAAGTAATCACTCAGTCCTGCATTCACTCTATTCAGTCAGCCGTGATCACGTGCTTTCATTCGTACTTACAGCTTTGGTATCAACTTCTGGAAACACAATTTTTAGGACACGCACATACAGACTCTCCAATGGTAGTCTTGGCCAAGAGAACCCCAGATCCAAAATGACGGGTTGCTTTCACTACTTCAGGGAACGTTTTCTTGGTTATTCTTATTTATGGATATCTGTGTAAGTCACATTAAAATTGTCTAGGCACGAACGTTAACAGCGCGCTCAGTGCCAATAGCATAGGTTTCTAGTAATGAGGAATGTCAGGTCGGTGCCTTCTCTCAGTATAGCAACTAATCAAAACTCGGTCGGAATGTTACTGATATTAATATTTTGATTGTCACAAGGGCTGAAATGTACTTGAGGTTTTTCTCTGGAAGAATTAAATCAGGCTCGATGGGCCCGTTACTTAATTAAATCTGAGAAATGTTTATGTAATGGGTACTCTGTCGTTCTGGATGCCAATGCAGTCTAGTCAGGCTTTACTTTATACATCCAAGTCTTTAAGAAAAAATGTTTTTGTTCTTCACAGATATTTCTTCGTACAAAAACGCTGGAAGAGTTGGGCTACCTCAGTTTTAACAGAATAAAGAAAAAAACAACATATAAAATTATTATACATACTATGTACTCGGTTATAACTTACATTATAAACTGCAAGTGGAGAGCTTGACTTATCGTTTAAAACTCCTGTGAAAAAAGGTATAATTTATAAAATCAATCATCATAAATTAGGAATACATACGTATTTCGTCTTGCCATAAATGGTACCTATACCTTGCAGAGGTATGGCAGCTGGCGTACCCTGACAATCCCCAGAGCTATGCCAGTGGGAGTTTTACTCCTGGTAGGTTCAACCAAGCTGGACTGGTCTGTGTGGGTAGGGGTCAGACAAAAGCTGGTACCCTGGTCCTCCAGGTTGGGGGTTTTAGCATAGAACTGACACCCCTGTCTATGTAAAAAAAATAATGAAGTTACGGAAACAACATCAAATGAACAAACTTTGCTGCGGGATGGACATTCGGAGTCTGTGGCTCGCATGACTGTCAGTGGTGAAAGCCGAAAGGAAGCCACTGATATGAAAACGGATGTCCTGACCGCAAAACAGGATACAAGAATAGGATTTTGGAATGTCAGGACAATGTACGAGACAGGTAAACTAAGACAGGTCACGGCAGAAATAAGAAACTATAGGTTACACATCCTGGGGATAAGCGAGAGCAGATTGACAGGGGCAGGAAAAGTTAAAACAGCAACAGGAGAAACAGTACTTTACTCTGGAAGAGAGGATGGACAGCACAGTGAAGGCGTAGCCATTATTCTACAGAAAGGGATAGAAAGGACATTACTGGAATGGAAATCCATCAACAACAGACTGATACGATTGAGATTGAGAGGGAGATTCACCAACACTACAATAATACAATGCTACGCACCAACGAATGATAGCGATGAGGAGGTCAAGGATGAATTCTATCAACAACTGCAGAAAGAAATGGAGGACACACCTAGATATGATCTTGTTATAGTAATGGGAGACCTCAATGCGAAAGTTGGTACACACAATACATATAATGAAAGAACAATGGGGAAATGCGGCAGCGGAATAGCAAACGAAAATGGGGATAAGCTAATAAGTTTCTGTAGCATTAACAACCTGGTCATTGAAGGAACACTTTTCCCACATAAGGAAATTCACAAGTTAACATGGGAATCACCAAATGGTCGGGACAGAAACCAGATAGACCACATCATGATTAACGGTAGATGGAGACATGCATTACAAGATGTGAAGGTAAGAAGAGGTGCAGATGTGGGAAGCGATCACCATTTAGTAGTTGCAAAACTGAAAGTGAAACTAAGAAGGGCTGGACCAACTGTAACTACACATAAAAGGTTTGACATCAGCAAATTGAAGGACCCCCTTACCAGAAAAGCTTTTGCGGCCGACATTAAGAAACGATATCAATTTGCCAAAAGCCAGGAAAAGACATTGACTGATGATATAGACCAGAATTTTAACCCCATTTCAACAATATATAAGGAAAGTAGCAAATCAAGCTTAGGATTCCAGGAAAGGAAGAAGCAAGACTGGATAACACCAGAAACACTAAACACCATAAAGATGAGAAAGGAAATGAAAAGAAAGAAAACAGAAGCGAAGTCCCCCAGATTAAAGCAACTATATAGCGAACAGTACATCCAACTGGACAGGGAAGTTAAACGCCAAACCCGAGCCAACAAAAGGAATTTCCTAGACGATCTTGCAAGACAGGCAGAAGAGGCAGCACTGAGAAATGAACAAAGCACAGTATACAAAATAACTAAATTCATCAGCGGAAAACAAGGTGCAAACAATATTACATTAGTAAGAGATAAGCAAGGAAATCTCATCAAGACAGCAGAGGGACAGGAAACAAGATGGGCAGAGCACTTCAGAGAAACTCTGAACAAGGAAATACCAGAGACACAATTGAATGTTCCTGAGGCTGAAAACGATCTAGATGTAAATACAGACATTCCACGAAAAGAAGAAATCATCACAGCAATCAAAGGGTTAAAGAACGGTAAAGCTCCGGGCCATGATAACTTAAATGCAGAGCTATTTAAGACAGACCCTGAGCTAGCAGCAGAACTATTAGAACCACTATTTGCACAAGTGTGGAAAACGGGGACAACACCATCAGAGTGGAACAAAGGAATAATTGTCAAATTGCCCAAGAAGGGAGATCTTTCAGACTGCAATAATTGGAGAGTAATCACTCTTCTCTCAGTTCCCAGCAAAATACTAGGCAGGATAATTATACAGAGAATTTCAAAGGCAGTAGACTACAAACTGAGGAAAGAACAAGCAGGATTTAGAAAGAACAGAAGATGTGTAGACCATATATTCACTCTCAGGAACATTATAGAGCAGTGCTCAGAATGGATAAGACAGCTTTACATAAATTTTGTTGATTTTGAAAAGGCTTTTGACAGCATACATAGGGACAGTTTATGGAAAATACTGAGGGCTTATGGAATTCCAAGCTGCATAGTGTCAATCATAAAAAGCCTCTATGCCAACTTTACGTGTAGTGTTGGGCAGAGCAACCTAACCTTCGAGGTGAAGACAGGAGTACGACAGGGATGCCCCTTATCAACCACTCTATTTTTAACAGTCATAGACTGGGTGATGCGCCAGACAACAGAGGGCAGTCCAAAAGGAATAAGATGGACTACATTTTCAACATTGGAAGATCTTGAATATGCAGATGACATTGCACTGCTGGCACATTCACATCAACACATCCAGGAAAAAACGGATAGACTTAATAAATTTAGCCAGCAGGTGGGCTTGAACATCAATTTAAAGAAGTCTGAGGTCATGACGCTCAAAGTGAGCAGCCCTGAGCCCATATCAGTAAGGAATCAGCAACTGGTACAGACAGATACCTTCACATACCTAGGAAGCATAGTAACACCAGACGGTGGGGCAGGCAAAGACATCAACATCAGAATGAATAAGGCAAGAACAGCCTTCTTTAGCTTAAATAACATCTGGAAGTCCTCCCAATACAGCACAAGCACAAAATTAAGATTATACCAGAGTTGCGTGCTTTCTGTGCTTCTCTATGGTGCGGAATGCTGGAGAGTCACAGAGAAGGAAATGTCAAAATTGTCCTCTTTTCACACAACATGCCTGAGAAAAATTCACCGAATCTTTTGGCCGAATACCATCACCAACCAAGATCTGCTTACTCGTAGCAAGCAAGAGGAGATGCATACCATCATAGCTGGCAGACGCTGGAGCTGGGTTGGTCATGTCCTCAGAAGAGACCCCGATGCCCTCACAAGAACAGCTATGCTTTGGACCCCTGAAGGAAAGCGAAAGAGAGGCCGACCAAAAACAACTTGGCGGAGGACTGTGGAGGCTGAGATGCAAAGAATGAACCAGAGTTGGGGCACTATACGAAGGATGGCCACCGACCGTGCAAAGTGGAATCAATTTGTTGTTGCCCTACAAGACGCCACTAGGCGTGATGGCCACTGACTGCTTTGACGGTCGGTGGTTAAGGATCGAAGAAGAAGAAGAAGAAGAAGACGTATTTCGTCAATACTCAGTGATGAATCAGTGCAGTTATAAGTTAGTTTTAAAATATTCTCGACTGAGTATTTAGCAATTAAATTAAATTTATTTATAGCTGCAGAAGTTTAAGCTAGAAATTATAATTTATTCTGCTTTCCACTGAAACACGTCACTAGAGAATATAAGAGACTTATAGATTAATTTCTTCTGCACAAAAGAAACTAGTGAAATATAATAGGCGATTTAATACTTAAATCACTCACAAAATACTAGATATTTTATATTACCTCCAAACAGAACTACGAGTATTACAACGAAACTAAGAGTTTTACTTATAAATATAAGTATCTAGAACGAAGCGATCACGTCTACTGCAACTTGGAGATTGAATGAAATCAAGTTTCCACTCCGGGGTAGATATATGAAACAGACAAAGGATGCGCGCTATTTCCAAAACCCCTGTCTCCCCCTCTCCTCTGTCTCTCTCTCTCTTAACACTTCCCATTAACTTAGACGTTGCCCATATGTGCCAAACGTGCGTCTTCACACCTTCTACGACGACCTGTCTCATTTCTGAGCGATGCGGATGGCAGTTTCCACACCTCGCCGAGAAACGTAGCCGAAGAAAACTCGTGTCAGATGGAAATGCTAGTCGATATCTATGTCTGCCATCTATGTCTCACTAGACGAATATTCACAGTATTTCGTCCACCTCCAGAGCATGACATCTTACGTAATAAAGTGCGTTTCTAGTATGAGAAAAAGAAACGGTAAAGTCAGAATGGGAAAGTAAATGTAGTCGCAAACGAACGAATGCGAAAAAACAGGAAAAGGATACAAGAGCGATACTAAAGTAGAGGACACGGGTAGAAAAGAAAAGAATATAGAAAATTAATTGATCATAAATCTCTATGCGACAGCTATTTCCTCATTCTTATTATTATTATTATTATTATCTAATACACTGTATGGAGGGTCTGATGATCTAGTTTTTCATTTTAATATACCTTACTTCTTAATTGTAGTCAGATACTGTAATGTATGCTTTTATACTACTTATAATGTTGCATCGCCTCTGAACTAATACCTTAAGTATGCTGGAGAATGTCTGGATACGTAGCAATAAAAGATGAGTAAGAGGAAGGGATAAATGCAAGACGGGCCTATATGCATGATTCTCATCTTTCAGTCAATACCCTTTACCTCCCTAAGGAGCATAGGTCATAAAACTGGATCTCGTGTAGTGGAGGCGTCAACAATTCACTCCCTGTGGCAGTATCTGCTTGGGACTCAAAGTTGCTCACCTGTGGGAACATTTTCCGCATGCGCTGACAACACATGAAGTCCCAGCTATTTCAGCAGATTTCCAAATTGTCACGAGTTCTTATTATATGCCACCATTATCTGATTACGTTTCTAATTATGTCTTATTTACTGTATGAATTGTTTTGATTGTGTTTGTTTTTTTTTTTTTTTTTTTTTTTTTTTTTTTTTTTTTTTTTTAAAGGTATTAATTTTTGTTAATCTATTTTAATTAATAATTTTTCCCCCCTTAAATTTGATTATGTCTGGATGTTACAAATGTATGTTATTATTTTACCTCGATAATTTTGTACGCTTAAATAATGCTAAAAATACATGTGCTATTGAAAGGATACGGTATGTAAGATGACAGAGAGAAGAAGGGCAGAATGTAATACGGGCCTGCGTGCCCAATTCTTAATCCTTTGAAAATATAGTTTGTTCGTTCGTTCGTTCGTTCGTTCGTTATCTATCTATCTATCTATCTATCTATCTATCTATCTATCTATCTATCTATCTATCTATCTATCTATCTGTCTATCTATCTATCTATCTATCTATCTATCTATCTATCTATCTATCTATCTATCTATCTATCTATCTATCTATCTATCTGTCTATCTATTTATCTATCTATCTATCTATCTATCTATCTATCTATCTATCTATCTATCTATCTATCTATCTATCTATCTATCTATCTATCTATCTATCTATCTTTATTTATTTTAAAAACATACTTTAATTATGATGATTATTGCAAATGTTTGATGTTATATGACTTTTATAATGATAAATGCCTTAATAATGCTTAAAGTAAATGTGAGGATGAAAGGATACAGTATACATGATGAGAGAGAGAGGAAGGGCAGAATGTCAGACGGGCCTGCAAACAATAGGAGGTCAGGTGTGCAAGTCGTGCACGTTAAATATACCACGGCAGTTGGAAAATCGTAAAGAGTAGGCCTATGTGGCCGCTGCCCTGGCAAAATTTAAAAATTAGAAACCTACCCACCACAAAATTAATGTGTTACTTGTATTTAAACACAAATTGGGATTATCGCTGTTGCTACGGAGTTCGTTCACTGTGCTGAGATCCTCCTTGTGTGATCTAAGGGAGAAGATCGGTGCACTGATGGAGTTGTCCGTGTCCAATGAAGATAGTTCTTAAAACCAAACCAAACCAAACCAAACCAAACCAAACCTAACCAGTTTGTTGAAAGTCTATGCTCCTTGAAAAGATGAAGGCTATTTCTGAACGGTAACTATGTTTTTCATCGTTCCTGGCCATTTCAATTATTCTTAGTAGATCTTCACGTTGTCTAAGACATTGTACAGGCTGAAAGAAAATACACATTTTTGAATTATTCATGTTTTATTTTCTTTTTTGTTTGTTTTGACATCCCATTGTTTATATATGTATTTAGTGGCCTCATTCAGTCGTGGGAATGTGCCACTAGGTAATATTCGTCAGTCGCTTTTCTGCGTGTTCTTTTTTCTTTATCTTTGTGTGGATGTGTCGGCCGAAAGGCGCAAAAATCGCAGCTTCGCTGTAAACGGACATAATGCAACGTCGTTTTTATGACGAGCGAGAAAGGAGCCTCAGCTGAGGAACCTCAGATGCGCGCCCCGCTATTCCTTTGCCATCCTCCTGTTGTCTGTAGAAAATATCTTTGGGGATGCAATAACCTTCCATGCGGAGAATATAGCCAAGCACGTTTAATCTGCGCTATCTAAGGAGTGTCTGTATGCTTTGAAAACCAACACGGGACCGAAGCTCGACATTTGTCACTTTCACCTTCCACGAAATAATGAGGCGTAGACACCGTAGATACAAGGTATTGACCTTTCTTTCCTGCTTAGCGTTGGTTGGCCATGTCTTGTCCTCATATGTATCGTTACTAAGGCATTATATACCACATCACTGGTCGCTTTTTTAGTTTGGAGTTCCCCACTAACGCATTTGGAGGCAATCAAAGATGTTTTTAGCTTTGCGAATGCGGCTGTTGTTTTATGCGTCAAGAAAGAGTTTGACATTGATGATGGACTCCAGGTATGTGAAGTGATGCATAAATGCCAATTACTAGCTTTCGATAGTAATCATTTAAAATGTAAAAATATGTATTATTATTCTTGATCTGTTATCTTTATGTTTGTATATGAAAGCTAATTTCTTAAATGGCATTTGTTATTTGTGTATCGCGATGCTTCTGTGCACATTCAAGACTCTACTAAGTTTAACTCAGAACGAATGTAAGTTTTGAAATGGACATAAATACTTTAATTACAGAAGAAAGTCATACAAAGTACCTTTTGTAATGGGGAAAAAAGAAATATAGTCAATGTATAAGTTCAGATTTTGGCTATTTTTCCGAGTAAGCAGTTCTTGTTTGGTTATGGTTTTGGGCCAAAACATTTGGAAAGGAGGACAATTTCGACCTTTCCTTCTCTGTTACTATCCAGCATTCCGCACCATAGAGAAGCACAGCCAGTGCACATCTCTCATAATATTACATCTTAATTTGCTGTACTGAGAGGACTTTCAGAAATTGTTTAGACTACCAAAAGCCCTTTTCGCTTTATTCATTCTGTTGTTGGTGTCTTTGCTTTTTCCGCCGTCTGGTGTTACTATGCACCCAAGGTAAGTAAATGTGTCCGTATGTTACATCTTATGGTTCCTTATTGCTATGGGCTCAGATTTCAAGACTAACATGGGAAAAAATATGGAATTTCTTATTAATAGGTTTAGAATCACAAAACGTAACTAGTTTAAGAGCTTATCTTTTCCTGATAAATAATATGCTTTCAAAAAAAAGGACGGACAGATAACATGGAAGTTATTGACAAAAGACTGATTTGTTCAGTGGCAAACTAGCAAACAGATGTTAGCTTTGCATTCACTAAAGTTACATTTGACGCGTCCTTGAGACGAAGGCAGAAAAAAAGTACACGAAAACAAGGGGGAGACAAGGAGGAAAGAATCTAAAAATATTTTCGCAGTAGAAATCTAAGAAGGGAATGAGAGAAAATTTGAATATTTTTTTAGTGTTAGGCCAAAACCAAGTCTAATTTTGGGAAATGACAAGTTCGGACAGACCGACCGACAGAAATACACTACACATTTGACCAAACATTGGACATTTATTTTTGAAATTTTAAAATGTAAAGCGGAAGTACTCTCATTAGACGAAATAGTTAAGATTATTAAAAAATTTGCCGGCTAGTTGCCATTTTGTTGAAGACTGTCCATACAAGCAGATCGTTGAGGCTAAGAAGTTTGTCGTCCATTGAATATATGTGCTAGTAGTAGTGGGACGCCCTAGTCTAGCCAGCAGCTCAGCTGTATTTTCAACGTACCTGTGTGTTTTCATTTTGAATTGTGGTAAGGAAGAAATTATTAACCTTTTTTTAACAATTCTGAGTGAGTGATACTGCCATATAATGAAAAATGATTACGACAAGTGATTACTTATTCTAGGTCCCCAGCCGACTGTCCAGGGCGTAGAGGTTGAAATATAATAGGATTAACTATCAGAAATGTAGAATACAGATGTTTCTTTTCAGGTGGTCAGGTGGAAACATATCACCCATCTTATTATATGGAAAAAAGAGATTAATGAAAATATTTCAGATGCAGTGCAGTCCATAGAGGAGAGGAATGGGAAACTAGTGCTACTTGATAACAGCCTGGATGTAGATGTGCTGGGTCGTCAGAGAGATCTGACCATGTCGTTTTTTTCAATGTATTAATGCTTGTAAACATGCTGGATTAGGTAGTATGTTAAGACATAGCCTAATTTTATGGTTTCAGAGTTTCTTTGTCTGGCACTGTGCTAGTGCCAGATGTTTTGACGAATACATCATTGTATGAAATGAGATGCCTACCATATTACCTCAGAGCAAGTGAGGAATGGGCCTAAGGAACTACTTTCTTCAATCGTCACAGGCCAGTTAAGTATTAAAGACCTGGCCTGCTGAGATTCATCTACGAATATAATAAAATTTAAACTCCATTGTGTATTAACAGACTTTCCCACCATTAATCCTGTTTAAAGAGCAAATGAACACTGTTAACTAAAGACATGGGTATGATGCAAATACCCCGACCCGACAACCAGCACTAGTTCCTAAAGACTTTTGGTTTTAGTACCAATATTAGCAAATTTAAATTATGTACAAGTCTTTCATGTGTTTACGTGATTATATGTAATTCTATTGAAATTGATTCATATTGATTTAAAAGTCCTGACCAGAAAAAAAACTTGGTTCAGGACAAAATAAATTTAAAAAATTGTAATTTCTAAATTTAAAACACGGTGTTAATTGACTTGATCATATATATTAATATTAGTGTTTGTGTGTGTGTTTGTTTGTGTATTTAATTACCAGCACACAACATTTCATTACCCTAGACATTAGACGTAGCTATCAGACATACTAGTCAGAATAAGTCTGATTGAGGTCGTAGGTGGTAGTAGCAAGGTACTCTGTAAACTCACATAAACTGTTATCCTCAGGGACCTTCACAGCTGACCTCATTCAGTACACTAAGTAAACATAACAACAACAATTAATAACATCAAAACCCACCACATGATGGAAACGATGCAGTTGGGAATTTCATAAGCCTTCGGTATTTTTCATAAGCTGTCCTTGTATATGCGGTCAAAAGCCTTTTCAAAATCAAGAAAGTTAATGTATAGTGTCTGTGCCATACTGAGCACTGCTCAATAATGTTCCTGGGGGTGAATATATGATCTGCACATTTTCCGTTCTTTCTTAATCTCGCTCGTTTGTTCCTCAGTTTGAAATTCTCTGGATAATTATCATGCCTAGTATTTTACTAGGAACTGAGATGAGAGTAATTCCTCTCCACTTGTAGCAGTCTGCAAGGTTGCCCTTCTTGGGCAATTTGACAATTATTCCTTTATTCCACTCCATTGGTGTTGTCTCTGTTTTATAGACTTGTGCAACTAGTTATTCTAATAGCTAAAATATAAGTATTATCGTTGAATTTTAAACTCTGCTAACTATTGGCAGGTTCACATTGTTAAAGTTGCTAAACCTCTGACGGCGTTTATCACCCCAACGGTATTGTTTCAGTTCAGTGTCAAGTGCTTTTGCTTAGTGAATGCGCCCGCCACATTTGTGAGGAGTAAGAGAACGTTGTTAGGTCATCGGCCTGATGTTATTACATAGATCGACGATATGTGTTTGATTCATGAGTCATGGGAGGACTATATAGTTGAGTTGTCTTCCCTATTGCGGTGTCTAAGGCAGCATAATTTGACGGCACGCCCGAGTAAAGTTTACATAGATTTTAAGGAGTTAAATGTCACAGGACATATTGAAGGTCATAATCACCTGAAACCCCAAGATGGTACAGTTACAAAGATTTTACAGTTGCAGATATCTTAAACAAAGAAGCAAGTGAGAAGTATAATTGGACTTGTGAATATGCATCACAAGCGCATTCCCCAGTTCTCTTCTATCGCAGCTGCACTTATCTCGCTGACAAGAAAAGGGATGCCAAATAGGATCGTGTGGACACAAGATTGCGAGAAAGCCTTTTCCTAAATCAAGAGGGTGTTCTCCAGGAAACCCATCTTAATTTTGCCAGATTTACGCAAGACTTTTGTGAAGCGGACAGATGCATCTTCTATGGGAATTGAGGCTTGCTTAATGCGAGACCGCCAGAGTACCTTACATCCGGTAGTGTTTGTGAGATGGAAGCTGTTGCCTGCTGAGACTAGGTACTCCACGATTGAAAGGGAATGCCAGGCAATTGTGTGGACAGTTTCCAAGTTGTCCCGATACTCGATAGGTTCACATTTTGTATTAGAGACAGCCCATCAACCACTATCACATTTACAGTCGTCGAAATCAACAAGCTCCAAATTAATTCCTTGGGCCCTCTTACTGCAGCAGTCACAAATGTACTGTATTACCCCTAGAGGGTAAGCTCAACGCTGAAGCTGACACTCTGTCTCGATTGTAGAATGCTTAATTACTTCTTGGTCTTTCTCCCCATACGGTGTTTAATTGATTATGCAAGATATGTGAGATGGATACGAATGTATACTTAGCTCAAGGGCCGGATGTGTGGTGTTTGGAGTGTGCGGCTGCCTTCAAGGAAGGAAAAAACTGCATTTTTTACGGGGGTGGGGGGGGAAGCGAGCAGATGTCACAACTTGATTAACAAACTGTGGACTGTCTGTGCTCCGCTGGGAGCAGGTACGTAATTTTAGTCGTTTACGAGAGGTAGTCAGTAGAGTGGTCTGAACTTGACAACACGAAATTGCGAGGTCAGCAGGTCAGCGTGAATGCAAAGAAGAGTTCTGATGGGTGCAGGCAAGAAACTAGGTTTGGTGAAAGCGATGAGGTTTTCGTATGGTCATGGTGGATTTGAATCGCCGACGGCGAGAAGATATTTATTTGAGTGGATATCATGTATTTTTCTGATCTGGGACTTTCATTACTGTGATAACTTTACTGCTTGTATAGTATTGTAATTTTGTAGCCACACTTTTTGAATACATTGGACAGAATTGGGAATATGACTTGTGTTGGTTATTGCAAGAATATGTACCATTTCATTCGTCGCTCTCTTGTTTAGTATTTTGAGGACTAAGACATATGTGTGTTCTATGTAACATACACTGTTTCAAATAGCATTGTTCAGTGATGGAATTATTTAGTTCATATGACAATGATATTTGATGGCTCCGTGCTCTATAAGAAGCGAAAAGGGAAGTGATAATGATCATGAATAAAGAATGAAATGAGTCAATCCTTAGAACCGATGGATTAAGGATGCGGTTGTAATGTTGGCACAAAAAAAGGTATAAATCATTGAGATCAAGTCGATATCCCAAAGCTGCTATGCTGTTTATTTTTGGCATTCCAAAACCATACGTCGAAAAGTGCACCTTTTCTGCAGTTTGTCCAAGGTTCCAAACAGTGAGTAGGTGATGTTCGAAGACATCTGTATTAGTTTTTTTCCTGGCGTTTGTGAGTGGTTGGCACTCCATGAGAAGGTGTCTGGATGTTTCATAAGGAAGATAGCAGTGGCTACACATGGAAAGGTGATGAGGGTTAATACGGTTTAAACGGCTATTGATTCTGGTAGGTCCTGTTCGAAACTGGAAGATGAGACTTCTCCTGTTGAGTCTTTTGATGTTGCGTTGTCTATTGAGTAAGTCATTTCATTAAAGACATTTCGACCTGTCGGCCCGTTTATTTAGCCAGATTTCCCTTGTGTTGTTACTGAGAATCTTGTTTGACAGGTTTTTTTTTTTTTTTTGCTTCATTCTCTGTCCTTTTGTTGTTTAGACTCTCCTGTCTTAGCAAGTTTATCAGCTGTCTAATTTCATAGTAGATCGCAGTGTCTTGCAATCCACTGCACGTTTTAATATTGATGAAGTGGGCTGTGACCAAATTGTTTATGTTGTTCTTCCTCTAAGAAAGTTGTCTGTGTTTTCATATGGACTCTATTTAAGTGCTTCCAAAACTGCCATGGAGTCACTGAAATTCACAATAACTGCTGCCGTTAGTTCCTTAAGGTCTAACTTTTCGTGTAGTAATTCAGTGGCTGTTTTGATGACATCAGCGTCCGCACCTTTTCGTAAGTTTAACAGTTTTCGCTGTAGGAATTACATAAATCAAAAGAGGATCCAACTGGGTACCTCATAAAGACAGACGTCATATCCTGCAATAAGGTGGTTTTGAAAGCCGAACCATCTGTGTAGGCCTAGATTGCTGATGTTGAGTAGCTGTTTATGATCTCCAAGGCACACGTCTTCAAGTCTACATGTAGTGTTTCCATGTTGGCCGTTTTATCTGTCAGTTGTATTTTGACAGTGCTCGTCTATTTTTCCCTGACGAAGACCGTACAGCCGAATCTTAGACATTTTGTGTCGTTTGTTCTAGTACCATTTACACAACTTATTTGTGTTTATCATTCACAGTTTATTGTTAATAATATTTGTGGTGAAGTGGGATGTTATAAATATTTATAGGGGACTTAGTGTACTGACTGAGATCAGCTGTGAAGGTATCTATATCTATTAAGAGTAGTGTATTATAGATAACCTTACTTGCTACCACATATCTATATATCTCAGTCAGAATTATTCTGCAATAGTGTGATGACTACGTTATGTGTCTAGGGTATGTGTAGGATGAAGTGTAAGTCAAAACAACAACAGACAGATAAACAATTAAATTTAATCCACTACTCTTGACAACACTGTGACACTCACATACATATAACACTCTATAAGGATATCTTAAAAGAGTCACTGATAACTTTTCAAATAACAATATGTATTCATTACTGGCATGAATGAATATGTGTCCTGATTCAACTACAAAGGGAACCAGGAATCACAAGCAATTTAAATTACAAGTATATATACAGAATTTATTAATATGAATATTGTAGTGACATATATTATTAAAAATATCCTATGTGTGTGATGCGTGATGCCATATGATGATGGATGGCATCCGCATGTCTGGTTTTGTGTAGTGTGTAGATGTGTTCAGTCAAAACAATGTTCATGCAACAATAACAGGGCAATCCACATAGGACGTCAGTAAACTCACGACGTATAAAGTCAATGAGTCTTGAAACAGCCGTTGACGTTTTTCTTCATTATTTATTGTGGACGCCACAGTGACAAAATGGTTACGCAAATGTGTAGGCACATCAAACAGTCATTATCACAGCAACATTCAATACAGCAATAAACGGTAGACAGCATTACAATGATGAGTCAGATGCATGTTATATTTCATAGTGCTGTAAATGTAGTCAGGTGAACAACTTCATCCTTTTCTATAACAGCCAGGAGATAACCAGATGTATGAGATCAGTTCACTCTCCTTAGTTTGACTTCAGCAAGACAGACACGTCTGCCGAAGTATAAATAATGTCCTCAAGAATATCCTCTAGATAATAAAGGTTTTCTAAACCTAGTTCATTTAACAAAGTAGCAAGTAATGGTCCTTGGTACCTGCATCAACCGATGCAGTACAATGCAGCGACATGTGAGCTGGGAAAGAACATCTCGTGACGACGACTTTCGGAGACAGGCTATGAATCGAAATCGCTCACGACCCAAAAACGATAGAGTTAATGAAAAAGTCAATTTACCTTGCTTTCATGAAATACACAGAAATATCACGCCTCCCGACATGTGGGAAAACACTAGAGGTATTATCTCGACTAAACGAAATATCCAAAGAGGACTACACATCCCTGACAGAACAAAAAAAAAGCGGAGATCCCCTCTTCAACGAGGCATCTCTTTCGCCATTCCAAATCGCTCACTCCCACTAGTGGTGGGCGGAAACCGATCGACCAAACAACAAGACAAGTCATGCGCAGTCCAGCGCAAAAAATGACCACAGCTCAAAAGTTAACTGCATTCGATACTAACGCGAGAAGACAAATGCTTACCGAGAAAAGTGACTATAGATTTCAAGCAGTTGTTGCCCTTGCGTTATAAAACAGATATTGAAATAAAACGATGTTGCGAGAATTTATCACGCAACATATCACCACCTCCTCCCGATAAAAAAAAATGTGGAACATATTTTTTTTTCAATATCAAAGAGCAAGCGATAAGCGGCTCAAAACGCACGAATTATGCGCTGATAATTAATTAAATTGCCAAACAATAGGCTAATTATAGAGTGTCTGGTGAGGATATACCTCAACAGAAAAATAAATATGTCTCAAAAAATATTCACATCGGGGAGGTGTCACCAACACACATCACGTTAGCATGTAAACACAATATACGTATGCAAGTTACTATAATCATCATTAAACAGCATACTCTAATATTGTCTTTAAAAATGGATGTACAAATCTGATAGGAAAATTTAAATAGTACATTCTTTGACATGTAATGACATAAGTACATAGTAAAGTTAAACTACATGACGATCCAGGACATATGCTCTGGTATTCCGAGGGTAAGTACACAATCTAGAACTCGTAAGGTAAGTCCTCAGCTCAACAATGACATTCTGAGAAAGTACAAGCAATATAATGCTAATTAATAACTAATATGCTTCATAAGGTACAATACATTATTAATAATTGTGGCTGTTTAGTAAACTAACGGCCCTTATATTAACTACTCAGTCCTCCTCTATCATTTTAAAAAACGAACAGAAGAAGATGACAACAAAGCACGATAGTGTGTACATATAAAGTAAGTACAGATGTGCTAATCTATTGTAGAAATATAGGTGTGTTATGACTCTGTAATATATAGAAATATAGGACAGAAGTATTAGTTGGAGTCATGTGGACATCTAGACAAAATGTCAGCCATCACATTATCCGCACCACGGATAGCTCGTACCATGAAGTGAAAAGGTTGAAGAGCTATAGCATATCGAGTGGATCTCGAACTCTTCAAATTCTTAGTCTGAATAGCTGTAAGAGCTTTCTGATCAGTCTCTAGAATGAAATGTGCGCCCAGGAGGAATCTTTGTAGCTTTAGAATTGACCAAACCATCGCTAACAACTCACGGTCTAAAACCGAGTAGTTCCTCTCTGCCGCATTTAGTTTTCTAGAAATGTACATAACAGGATGCAGAGTATTTGCATATTCTTGCATCAGTGCTGCTCCAATCCCAGTGGATGAAGCATCACTCCGAAGAACAAAAGTCCTATCAAGAGTAGGTAATCTTAAGATGGGAGGAGAAGAAAATATATTCTTGATTTGGTCTAGTGAAGATTGGCATTCTTCAGACCAACGGACCAGATTAGGCGAACCTTTCTTCAACAATGTTGAGAGAGGTGCCATGATCGAAGATAAATTTGGAATAAATCTCCCATAAAATTGAATTAAACCTAAGAGACTCCTAACTTGTTTCTTCGTTTTAGGAACAGAGATGTTCAGTATTTTGGAAGTATTGTGGTCTTCTGTCTTCAAGAGACCATGACCAACACGATGACCCAGGAAAGAGATTTCACCAAAACCAACAAAAGCTTTAGAAGGTTTTGCTGTCAAATTATTCTCACGTAGAGTGGACAGTAAGTCATATAACCCTAAATAGTGATCTTCCCAGGTATCACTGAAGAGACAGATGTCATCTAAGTATGCGATGACATCCGAACGATGTGACAGAATTCGACGCATCATGCGAACGAAAGTGGCAGGGGCGTTCATGAGACCAAAAGGCATAACATTCCATTGAAATAGACCCCTAGGTGTAGAAAAAAGCAGTAAGAGGTTTGGCATGCTCTGCTAAAGGCACTTGCCAATAACCTTTAGACAAGTCAAGTTTAGTGAAGAATCTAGAATTAGAAAGTCTAATCAGTAGATCTTCTAACAAAGGCATCGGTTCAGCGTCGAACTTTGTGACCTAATTCAATTTGCGATAATCAACGCAAATTCGTATGTTCTTATCCTTCTTCCGGACAATAACCATGGAAGAAGAATATGGTGAAGTCGATGGTTCAATTATATTTAATTGAATCATTTCATCCAATTCCTTTTCCACTTGCGACTGAAAGTGTATAGGAATAGGATACGGCCTAACCCTAATTGGATTATTGTCGGTAAGAATTATGTCATGTTCTATGACATCTGTGTGTCCAGGAATGTCAGTGAGAACATCCTGAAATGTTTGTAACATCGACGAGACTTGTCGATGTTCGTCACCAGAAAGATTAGGAGAAACAGAAACGTTTTTCCAAGATTCCGTAGAATGTAATGGAACCACTGGAAGGGGAAGGTTGACATCAGAGAAGGTAGCTTCCTCATCCTGAATGACAGACAGGGATGAATAATGACCGTGAGGTGCAGGAGCATCATCCGTTGCCTGGAAAATAGGCAGCAAATAGTCCGGACGTTCGTGAAATTCCGAAGCATGTTTATGTGGAAAGTTTTATGCTTTCCATCAATATCGACCACATAGTCAACATCGGAAATCCGAGAGACTATTGCATACGGACCTTTCCATGCAATAAGAAGTCTATTTTCCCTACTGGGGAGTAGGACGAATGCTTTGTCACCTGGACAAAGTTGTCGTAGACATCTATTCTTGTTAGCAAACTGCCTTGCCTTCTCTTTAGCAATTTCTGATGAAGCAGTTGCTAGCTTACATGCCTCACTGATCTTTTGTCTAAGAGCAATGACATACTCATATGAGGATTGAGTTTCATCGCTAATATCATCGGCAGTGATGAGATCGTGTAATAAAGACATAGGGCCGCGTGGACGCGCGCCAAAGACAAGTTCGAAGGGAGAAAATCCTGTGTGTTCATTAGGGACTTCTCTATAGGCAAAGAGAGCCGCGGGTAAAACCCTGTCCCAATCTTGAGGATGATCTTCAGTTATCTTACCAAGCAAAAGTCTTGAGCGTTCTATTCAGACGCTCAACTAACCCATTAGACATAGGATGGTAGATACTACTGAGAGATCGTTCAATATGTAAGGTAGACATTACCTGTGACATAGTGTCAGATATGAGTTGAGTGCCATGGTCTGACAATATTTCTCTGGGGAACCCCAAGCGAGAAAATATCAACCAAAGAGCATCTGCGATATCTGTAGTAGATATGCTCTTAAGAGGAATAGCCTCTGGCCAACGTGTGCACATATCGACACATGTAAGGATAAACTGATGTCCTCTGGCCGACTTGACCTTAAAAGGGCCAATAATATCTATGGCCATTTTCTGAAACGGCCGAATAGGAATGTCAGCAGCCTGGATAGGCGCAGCATGTCGTGGTCCCCTAGATTTGACCTCCTGACATACCTTGCATGATCGGCAGTAAATACGAATGTCCTTATTGACAAAAGGCCAAAAGAAAGCCGCAAGGACTCTCGACTTCGTACGGGCAAAACCCATATGTCCAGCACATTGCGAGTCATGAGCATGTTGTAATATTTGGACTCTCATGCTCTTGGGAACAAGAATTTGCGAATGTGCCGACGTAGTCGAATCTTGTACCATACGTACAAGTACGCCGTTTCTCATTGCAATCCAAGATTTTCTATTTGTATCCTGATTCGGATCACCTTTCTTCGCAAGAACGAAGAATTTTTTTAAAGAAGGATCTTCTTCTTGCAATTTTATGAAAGAGTCACGAGTAATTACTAAGTGACTATCTTGGCTATCAACTTCATTATCACTATTCAGTGAAGTTTCGGGTGTTTGTAGAGCTTGTGCTCTTGTAACTACTGCATTTGTAGCTTGCATGTTATTATCTTCCCAAGCAGCAATCTGCTGTGGGGTACACTCCCTAACTCCGTGAATACGACCAATAATAAGGTCCGCAATAGGATTAGGTAAGAGACAAGCATGCACATCTCCAGTAAAGAAAGGAGTGGCAATGCGAATTACAGCAGTAGGATATTTTTCTAGAGTGCCGCCAAATGTGACACATTTAATAACCCTTCCTGTAGCACAAGATGGATCTACAAGCGATTGTCTAACACCAATAGTGGTGCATCCGGAATCGAAAAGTAGTGAGACCGGAGTATCATTAACAAGACCCTTATGTAGAATTAAAGAACCCCTCCCGTCATGCGCAACAGCAGCAGGAAGAGCGGGAAGTGGGTGACCACAACTCAAAGTAGTTATGGTACCCGGTTCGAATAAAGTACTGCATTGGGGGCATTTGTTTGCTCTTTCAAAGTCAAAAGCAGAACTAGTGACAGCGTC
Organism: Oreohelix idahoensis; assembly: GCA_024509875.1. Lineage (NCBI taxonomy): Eukaryota > Metazoa > Mollusca > Gastropoda > Stylommatophora > Oreohelicidae > Oreohelix > Oreohelix idahoensis. The sequence goes on from JAMPIV010018538.1 coordinate 618,102, forward strand.
AAAGTTTTTACTATCAACAACATGATTACAGGCTCCCTCAGTTTCCTGTTGTACAGCATTAGCCTGCTGATATCTCTTTTTTTTTGTGTTGAGATCTACCCCGACTATTATTACCTCTGAAGTTATCAGAGTTATTATTATCTCTGCAGTTATTATTGTCTCTATTGTAATTGTTATACTGGTTCGAATTCCAGTTTCCACGATTACTATCATGTTCACATTGATGCGAACATCTATTTGTTTGGTTCTGAGGTCTTCGGCAGGAATAACCTCTATTACCATATCCTCTTTTGAAATTCTTATAATTATTAGGGTGATAGTAACGACCACTATCAGGTTGTCTCCAATTCTTCGAAGAAGAATCACCATGAAATTGGTTTCCATGATTTTGACAGAAATTACCGCTGCCCTTTCTATCAAAATTTTGTTGGGATCTACGAGCAAAGTTTTGACCATACGGAGCTGCCGAAGCAACTGGTAAACCTTCTTTCACCTTAGAGTTACCCATGGTTATGTGTGGGTGCGCAGTTACGTATTGGCAACAGAAATCTTCCATTTCTTTTATTGTTTTAGGTTTACGTTCATGAAGGAAAGCAAGGAAAGACTCATTGACAGACGACATGACTTTGTCTCTAAGTATTAAGTCCATAAGTCCTTCATAAGTTTTTTCCGTCTTAGATAGTTCAACCCATCGTGAGAAAGTAATGCGTATTCTTGCAATAAACTCGGAGAATTCAACTCCATTTTCAGGTAACATGTTTTTAAATTGTAGACGATAGCCGTCTTCGTTAAGCTGATATTTCTTTAACAAAGCGGCCCTGACAACCTCATAATTGCTCTTGTCAGGTTCATCCACCATATTTAATATACTTAGAGCTTTACCTGTCAGTATCCCTGATAACTGATAAACATATTTTGCTTTGTCTATGTTATGAGCTGTACATGCTTGTTCAAATCTGTCCAGATAGAACATTATGTCATCACTGGAAGGACTAAATGTTGGTAACTTAATCTTAAAAGTATCATTATTAGCCTTCCCAGAAGATGAACCCTTGTTTGAATCATTACCATTACTCATGCTCGTCAATTTCAATTTCTCCAACTCTAAAGCTAAGAGTTTTTCTTCATGTTCCATTTTTGCTTTCCTCTCATCAGACTCTCTTTGTAACTTCCTTTCTTCAGCTTGAGCCTGCATTTGAAGTCTTTCATTTTCAGCTTCTTTTTCAAGTCTTTTATTTCATTTTCAGCTTCTTTTTCAAGTCTTTTATTTTCAGCCTCTTTTTCAAGTCTTTTATTCTCAGCCTCTTTTTGAAGTCTTTCAGCTTCTAGCTGTAGCTGGAGTTTTCTCTCCTCAGCTTCTGATTCCCTTTTTTGTTTTTCCATTTCCATTTGGAATCTCTTTTCATCCACCTGCATCTGCAGTTTCTTTTGTTCAGCTTCCATATGCAGTTTCTTTTGTTCAGCTTCCATTGCTTTATCATATCGAGCAGTTGCAAATTCTTCTAACTTATCACCAGTCTTCCCAAGCAATTTACCCTGCTCAATAAAGTGCTCAAATGTAGACATGTTGTCTAACATATGAGTCCAAAACCTGAAATAATTAACTAATTTATTTCAAACCTAAGTGTAACAAGTCTTAATTAAGCACTTGTATATTCACATCACATTATATTATCCCAGTCTCTGTGGGAAACAAGTCTCCAATCAAAGAACTTGTATATGAAATATCAGCACTCAAATCTTGATCATAAGTGCACTTCTCATTCAATAGTGCACGACACTATTCATCATTCATTTATCATCAGTATAGTAGTAACAGTGCATTAGCATAGCCCATTAACTAATTACTATAACTGTAAACAATGACTATGTAAACACATGCAGAATGTAAACATTGAAAATGTAAACAATACAAACAATGTAAACAATAACAATGTAAACAATAACAAAGATCAGCAACAATACAAAAACTTTCGCAGAAATCAACTAAAAATAAAGCAGAAATTAATGAAATATCACAAAAAATGTGACGATATCTGCGATAGAATTAAACAAAATACATGACACCACAGTGTATAAACAAAAATGTTGTATGAAACTAAATTATAGACAAGAGTAGGCTAACAAATACAAACAAATCACAACAAAACTAAAGAATGTGAAATAATAACGAAAACAATATTAAAACATGTCATCACAGCTAACATAAATAGCAACAGAAGTCGCTTAGCAAATTCCAGTATCGGAAATTTGCAAACCCTACAGAAAACGCTCACAATAGACGACCTCTATGACGTGGCATAATCTAACGGAGACACCACCCAACCGAGAACCCGCTGAAATATAAACATATAAATATACAAATAACATATAGACATATAACATATAGAATGAGATGATACACAGAAGACTCAGCAGAAGTATAAGGGCACAGTTTACATACAAACAGGCCACTTAACTTAAAGGCTTCCAATCGTAGAACAGCAGAAAAACGGATGTCAATCAACGTCCTAAAGAGCGAAGCTCCAACGATGATGGCACATCTGAACTGCTTCCACTGCTAACACGATGGTACAAGAGCTTCTGAAATACTGTGTGTTGAGTTGTTTCGGCACTTGACCTTCTAATCCAAAAGTAAGTTGATGGAAATCGGTACTTGGCCTTCTTCAGAAAACAACCCGTTTCAACCGGCACTTGACCTTCTCAAAAAACGACAGCACTGGAACCTTGACAGCAGCAACTTGCTTGACTTGCGTAAAAGATAACAGCAGTCCGAGTTATCCGGCAACATGTAACAACGCCGGGTACTGTCAAATTCTTGTTTCCGTCAAAAGTTGAAATTTTGACTTTTACCGGGCAACGCCGAGTACTTTGAAAATTTTGAAGATGTTGACTGTATTGAAGAATGTTAATTTCTTGAAGGATGCTGATGAATTCTTGTTGAAAATGAAGTGGGTAAGGGACCCCGTGTTTGCTAGTACCAGAATCAAACCAGCTTATGGCCACCAAATGATGCGTGATGCCATATGATGATGGATGGCATCCGCATGTCTGGTTTTGTGTAGTGTGTAGATGTGTTCAGTCAAAACAATTTTCATGCAACAATAACAGGGCAATCCACATAGGACGTCAGTAAACTCACGACGTATAAAGTCAATGAGTCTTGAAACAGCCGTTGACGTTTTTCTTCATTATTTATTGTGGACGCCACAGTGACAAAATGGTTACGCAAATGTGTAGGCACATCAAACAGTCATTATCACAGCAACATTCAATACAGCAATAAACGGTAGACAGCATTACAATGATGAGTCAGATGCATGTTATATTTCATAGTGCTGTAAATGTAGTCAGGTGAACAACTTCATCCTTTTCTATAACAGCCAGGAGATAACCAGATGTATGAGATCAGTTCACTCTCCTTAGTTTGACTTCAGCAAGACAGACACGTCTGCCGAAGTATAAATAATGTCCTCAAGAATATCCTCTAGATAATAAAGGTTTTCTAAACCTAGTTCATTTAACAAAGTAGCAAGTAATGGTCCTTGGTACCTGCATCAACCGATGCAGTACAATGCAGCGACATGTGAGCTGGGAAAGAACATCTCGTGACGACGACTTTCGGAGACAGGCTATGAATCGAAATCGCTCACGACCCAAAAACGATAGAGTTAATGAAAAAGTCAATTTACCTTGCTTTCATGAAATACACAGAAATATCACGCCTCCCGACATGTGGGAAAACACTAGAGGTATTATCTCGACTAAACGAAATATCCAAAGAGGACTACACATCCCTGACAGAACAAAAAAAAGCGGAGATCCCCTCTTCAACGAGGCATCTCTTTCGCCATTCCAAATCGCTCACTCCCACTAGTGGTGGGCGGAAACCGATCGACCAAACAACAAGACAAGTCATGCGCAGTCCAGCGCAAAAATGACCACAGCTCAAAAGTTAACTGCATTCAATACTAACGCGAGAAGACAAATGCTTACCGAGAAAAGTGACTATAGATTTCAAGCAGTTGTTGCCCTTGCGTTATAAAACAGATATTGAAATAAAACGATGTTGCGAGAATTTATCACGCAACAGTGTGTCAGTTGTGTAGTGGTAATATGAGGTAATACTGGTTTTGTTTTGTTCAAGCTCTGTTGGTATTTGTCATCATGACTTCAATAGTTTGTCTTTAGGGACTAGTATTGGAGATGTTCTCAGTTCCTGATATTAAGACAAGTAAATTCCCCTCTTAAGGTTATTTTTACAAAGTCATTTCAAGATGAGGGGACATAATGTTGAGCTCAGCTGGCCAAATCTGCTTATCTTGAGTGATGGTGGCAGGAAAGGACTCCTCTGCTCGAATTCTCCCCTGGGCTCTGGAGACACCTCACTGATAGCTAAAAAGACCAAGGAGTATGCTGTCCGACTCTGGATTCAGCAAAGCTCTGACCAGGTGCTGCTCAGTACCATCAAGACCACGGTCCCTGAAATCAAGAAGGATGTACCTTCTACTTCATAACTAACTTATATTCTCTTTTACACTGATCACAATACAACACAAACATTGAGTTCAGAGCGTTAGGCCAACTGTCAGCTTCATCTGAAATACTTTATACCAGTATTTACCTCCTTAATGGTTACCACGCCTCTGCACTTCCAGCATTATTTCTGTCTAATCAATCATCCAGGTGTCAGTGTACTATTTGGCCATTCCATGCCGTTTTACTTCCCTCCGACACCCTCTGTTCAGGCTGGAGCATTATAGGCTTTATCTCCTGTTTGCCACTGAACTACACATATATATACAGGCATAAATTAACAATTTACATTCAATTTTCATTAAAAGATACTGAATGGTTCAAGCTTACCACAATTTCATGGAAATAAACACAGATACGTTGATTAGCAATGAATTCTGGCACATTTACTGGCACAAATTCCCATCTTCTTATGTTCCAGGCTTTTATTTTAGCAAAAATGTGAGCTGGCTTCAACGCACTGTCGCTCTATCAAGCTTATTTAAACAAGTGGTTTCGAACTAACGCTCCTAAGTGATTATATCAGCGAGTCTAGCCAATGAGGCCCCGTTTCGACAAGTGTTTGAAAAAATGTTACCTTTCCCCGTCTCCCCTAACAACGAAGGATAGTATTTATAGCCCGACCAATCGTGGTCAGTCTTTCATTTGTTGCGCTCCAATCAATTTGGAGTTTACATGGTAGGCTATTTCTGTAACGCAAGGTTTTTTCAAACACGTTATAAAAAAATTTTATGAGCAGAAATGATTTCATGCTGTCAGGCATCCTCACTATTTTATTTTGGGTATAATTTATTAATTCCTGGACTATTTGCGTAACGTTTTACATATTCTTTGTCCACAAGCCCTAAGGAACCCAAATATCCCAATTTAAAGGAGCTACGTGGCTGCGTTCAAAATATGTATTTTCTACCTCCTGTTTCGAAGATGTGCTGTCTGGGTACTGTTATGTTTTCAACCGTAAACCCATCTATTGTTATCTTTCCTAATAAGCGTTTTTCATGATTTATAAACCTAACTCTGGGATGGGTAATGTATTTTATCACTGTCCGTCTGAAAAAAAAAATTAGTGCATGTAGTCTTACACGCGTGATGGCAGCATTTGTGTATCGCGCGAAGCGTGTTTAGTGTTCGGCTTTCTGCCTCTCCGTTCCCGCTATCCTTTTGTCCATCTGTCTTTCGTTTTGGTAACGCAGTATAATTAATGTTAGGATTAATTTAGGTCATTACGCAGGGCCTCTCAATGTTTTTTCCAAGAAATACAGCACACGTTTCATTGAAGAAGGCGGGTAATAATACAGTAAGCTTTACTATCAACGTGAAAGCGTTACAATTTGCAGACGAAGCAGAAAACAAGGGGAATTTCGAGTACATTCCTTGTGACAGCACTGTTATTTTTCCATTGCTCTTCTCTTTATTAATTTTATGTATTTATTAGGCTTTATATTTACTTGATAATTTATATATGTGGATTAGAATATTCCACGACAATATTATAGGGCCATACCAGTCAGTTACTTTTATTTTCCACATTTTTTCAGTACTCATTCTAGATCCAAAGCGGTAAGAATTTTCCGTTGTCCTAGGGTAGTCAAAGTAGCGTGGCTTGACAAGGGAATTCATCAGTGCGAGGTTTAACAGAATCTGATACACAGCTTCTTCATTTTTAGAACCACTGTGTACCATCGGACAGAAAAAGACTGTACAGTCTGTGTACGTCCGGGTGATTTGTGTGACCTTGCAACAGCCAGGTCACTAAATCCACGAGGCAGGCAGCGTGGTCCCTCCTTCATACAGTGTATACACAAGTATTGTTATTTCTCTAGATAGTGGGGCATCTCCTGAACTGCTAATAATCTTGAGCAAAACAACATCTATAAGAAGTTTATCCAGGTCCTGGAAATTGAATATTTTGTATTCATCGTCAGTATTCGAGGTGCACTCGTATCCAGAGAAGCGCTCGATACTCGACAGCATACTTCGTATTATTATCCGAGTGATGTGAATGTGCTGCCAGGAGCAGATTACTTAGTTCCAAAACAATGTTAGAATTGTGGCCAGTGCACTCCGGTTTATCATATACCCAGTTTATCATTTCTTCAGAACAATCAGCCTGATGAGTCACGCAATTAAGATACTACTCAAAATCATACATGAAAGAATACAAAGCAAGGTAAACAGCGAAATCCAAGAAGAACAGTTTGGTTTTAGACGGAACAGTGGAACAAGAGAGGCAATATTTTGACCATGAATATTAGCAGAAAAATATACAGAGATCAAAAAACGTATGTACATGTGCTTCATTGACTATAAGAAGGCTTTTGACAGAGTCCATCATGAGAAAATAATTGAATACCTCGAAGACATAGGTATTGATGGAAAGGATATAAGAATACTCAGTAACCTTTATTGGGAGCAAACTGCTACAGTAAGATCTGGAAGAATTTATTCACAATACATAGACATAAAAAGAGGTGTCAGACAAGGTTTTGTGCTGTCCCCCTGCCTATTTAATCTATACACCTAAAAAATTTTCAAACAGATACAGGAAATACCAGAACTGAATATCAGTGGAAGGTCAATAAACAACCTTATATATGCAGATGATACCGTTTTGTTAGCTGAAAGTGAACAGGAGTTACAAGAACTAGTGAAGCAAGTGAACAGTATAAGTGAAGAGTATGGACTCGACATTAATATTGAGAAAACAAAAACTATGATAATTAGCAAAACAGACGATAAAACCACATTAAAGATAAGCGTAAATGGGAAAATCCTGGAACAAGTCAAGAGCTACGTATATCTTGATCATATAATAACAGAAGATGGCAGATGTGAAACAGAAATCAAGAAGATAATAGGAATGGCCAAAGCTACATTCAACAACATGAAACATATACTGACAACTAAACAGTTATCTCACAAATTAAAACTGAGAATCATAAAGTGTTATATATATTCTGCATTTCTGTATGGTGCAGAAACATGGACGCTGCATAAGTATGTGGAAGAAAGAATTGAGGGTCTTGAAATGTGGATATATAGAAGAATGGGGCGTATCTCGTGGAAAGAGAAGAAAACAAATAAGGAGGTCCTAGAAAATTTAGGTATGAAAAGAGAACTAATGAGGGAGATCAAAGTTCGGCAGCTAAAATACTTTGGCCACATAAAAAGGCATAACACACTGCAGAAGACCATAATAGAAGGGAGAGGTGAAGGCAAACGTGCAAGGGGAAGACAGCGCTATAAGTGGGAAGATAACATCAAGAGATGGACAGGAAAGAGTCTTTCAGAGTGCACCACCAAGACAAGAGACAGAAGACGTTGGAGATCCTTTACAGCCAACCTTCGTTGTGGAGATGGTAGCTGATGATGATGATCATTTTTTCACGGGAGACAGGAACAGTAGTTTATTAATGTTTTATTGAAACCAGGAACTTTAGTAGAACTGGTATAGACTATAGAGGAGGACGCTTCAGTTTATTTTATCAGGAACTTTTAGTTCTATGACAGTTCTATTATTTTGTGTATTTAACCGGTAACTATTTGTTCAAATTAGCTGTACCTGCATTGTTCTCTATCCATTACTATCATCATCCTTTAATCCTTGTCATTTTTCTTAATATACATATATACATATATTGAACCATATGTAGATAAGAAATAGTCAATGTTGTGCGTATGTAAATTTACCACAGAGTTGAGTGAATTTATCACTGGCGCTGTATGTCTATCTGTAAAGTGATATATATATATATATATATATATATATATATATATATATATATATATATATATATATATATATATATATATATATATATATATATATATATATATATATTGTAATTCTTCCTTTGGGGAGTGGGGGCTTGTCTGACTGAGATCACAGAGTGGACCTTGTCGCAAGAGTTCCAGGAATTCCTTCTCATCATCGTCAGGATTACTTCCTTAGAGAGGATTCACTTTCTCTGTGTCAAATGTGTATCTTATGTAGGTGTCTCTAGTACGAGACATTTCTGAGAACCTACATTATTTTATTCATTACTCTTTTAAAAGTCATGTTAGACTTAAACTTTGCTGCGACATCACTAAAGAAAAAGAGACATTTAAGAAATATGTGTTAATTAATTAGATGAAGACATTATCATTGTACAAATATCGTCAAGCGTTATGCAACATTGAAGACTAAATTATGTTTCCTCTAAAAAAAATGTTTTTGATATCACAAAGATCTCTACTTACCTCCACTGATATAGAGAGAACACAGAGAACTAACACCTTGGCCACTTAAAATCAATTCTGTTATTGCAAAGTCCAAGTCACAGTATATATCTATTGCGGAGCTGCCGACAATTGCTGTTCTGGCATATTTACATGGGACCGGCAAGGAACTGCTTTCATTCTTAAAGTTGACAGAAAATGAATCCAGCAAACCTGACGATAATTCATATAATAACATTGTCTTAGAAGAAACAAGTACAAATATGTGAACTGCGGAATTAAATATGCCCAATTCGTCTTCCTTTCTGTATTTTTAAAATATAACAAAATTATACTACTTATGTTCCATTGTAATAATTATATCCATTGCTAGCACGAACATGATTACCGGCACCTTCTGCCATGATGTCACATTTATTGACATAACAATGACAGTTCAGCTGCCTTGTAAACATTACATGTAGCTCACAACCTTTGAAATGACTAACATTGTATTCACGTTTGATATAGAAAATCATCCCCTAAACTCGCTTTCCCCGGAACATACATTTCTAGCGCTTCTCACAAGCACACTCTGACATCCCCCACCCTTCAAGAGAAAAACGAAGTTTTCCACTCGATAGTTGATGGACATTAGTCTTTCAGGCAAACTTAGAACATTGCCTATTGTGACTGCAGCCGTACGAAGAAGAACAGAGATAGATGTAACGATAAATGTAGCGTGCTGTTGCTGGGCAAGTTAAATGTAACAGTGCTGTATAGCCTCTATAATGTTGAGGTGTGTAGAATTGCCAAGTTCAATGTTATGTGCTGGTTTAAATGAGTAGGGGGTCAGGTCAACCCAGGCAGTACAATGATGTGAGTATAGGTCATCAGGCGTTGAGGCACTGACAGGGTGTACTGAAGGCTCTCTCTCAAACGTACAGGCTCTCAGATGTGTAGTGATCGTAGAAATGTGTGGTTGACGAGATATGTGGATGAGTAGACATCATACGATGATGGACGCGAATGTGTATAGGCTCTTGGACAATGGCACGATACACCCACTCAACCGCACGTAGAAGTCAGAGAACGTTGTTAACAGCAGCTGACTTTACAATACTTTAATGCAGTACGATAACAAGAGACGCCGACATCAGAACATAGTCATTTGACAAAACTCAGGAACATTGTAAACATGACGACAGTTCAGTACATTTTGCATCAACAGATCATCAGTAAGCTGTACATATATGATGCTGACTTCCTTCTAACTCTCTTCCTACAGCCACAGCAAAAATACCCCGCATTACTAGCGGGTCTCTAAATATGAGTATAAACCAACTCTATTATGACACCAGCAAGTCAGATACATTGTCTAGTATACAGCAGGCCGCAAAATATGGCAGGAATCTAGGTACAATAGCCTCTGTGGTATTCCTTAGCAAACAAGGTGGGTCAGACCCTGTCCAATATGACCATATAATGTTCTTTGGGCATACACAGGCCCTAAGCAAATAATGTCAGCATAATTCGTGAGCTCAAACTCTTATATCCTCGAAGGACTCTTTCCCGTTCAGGGAAAATTCACTGAGTTGGTAAATAAATGTTATACGTGATTCTGATAATAAAGGAAAGTGAATCGAAGGATAATTTACCTTGTCATTCCTTCAGAATAACACTAATAAACACACTCGTCTCCTAGACGCATAGAAATATATCATGGGGAAACAATCTTTAGACATGTTGGTCTCACACACAGAGGACTTTCCTTCCCCAGGCTTAAAGCCAGATCGAAGACGCCAAAAGCACGTCTTGACACTCTGAAAAACACTGCTCGACTCCCGATCGGAAGTCTTTCTTAACGCCACCAAAAAACTTGCGCATGCGTCGTTCGACGCTTAGACCCACTGAGCTAAACTCAGGTAAGCGATGTTGAACACATACTAGGAAAAGACTGACCATTCAAGCCATATATGGTCAGGTAATAAGACATCGGTTCTAGTTGCAAACATTCAGAGAAAAGCTGACCATTCAAGCCATATATGGTCAGGCAACCAGACATCGGTTCTAATATTAGACCGCTAGGTTAAAAACAAGTGGGATAACAACCACTGTTGAATTCAACCCAAGAAAAACATGAGTAATACCCCTTTGATCAGGAATCTAAAAAATAATGTCTCCAAACTAAACTGGTACATTTAACAGATTATAAACTCAGCGAAACTGTACGCAACAATATAGTTAAACCTTTACAATACTGATCACAATAACCAACACATTTTACACTTTAAGGCAGGGTAGGCAACCAGTCGATCCCGTCTACCGGTAGATCCCACTGGATAATTAGGTAGATCTCTAGGTGGCTGCGGGAAAAAAGGCTTTTCAAACTAGGGATGTTGTAGACTAGACCTCTCCCGCCGGCATTTAAAATCGCCTTGACCCTGGGATGAAAGGTACTTTTTTCCTCATTGACAATGAAAACTCTCGAGCTGGCTGCTGCAGCATATTGTTAAACTGCTTGAGATAGCAACGAGATCTTTCCTTTGTAAGGTTGATTGTTTCCCATTTTCCACACCGCTTAGAATTGAACGCACACGTGCACACACAGACTATGTATGTATATATAGTACAGTCAGCGGGACAAGGAAGTTAAAAGTCAAACCCGTGCTAACAAAAAAACATTTCTGGATGACCTTGCAAGACAGGCAGAAGAGGCAGCACTGATAAATGTACAAAGCACAGTATACAAAATAACTAAAATCATCAGTGGAAAACGAGGTGCAAACAATATTACATTAGTAAGAGATAAGCATGGAAATCTCATCACGACAGTAGAAGGACAGGAAACAAGATGGGCAGAGCATTTCAGAGAAACTCTGAATAAGGAACCACCAGAGACACAATTGAATGTTCCTGAGGCTGAAAATAATCTAGATATTAATACAGACATCCCACGAAAAGAAGAAATCATCACAGCAATCAAAGGGTTAAGGAATGGAAAAGCTCCTGGTCATGATAACGTAAATGCAAAACTATTTAAGACAGACCCAGAGCTAGCAGCAGAACTATTAGAACCACTATTTGCACAAGTCTGGAAAACAGGGACAACACCATCAGAGTGGAGAAAAGGAATAATTGTCAAATTGCCCAGGAAGGGAGATCTTGCAGACTGCAATAATTGGAGAAGAATAACTCTTCTCTCAAGTTCCAAGCAAAATACTAGGCAGGATAATTATACAGAGAATCTCAAAAGCTGTAGACCACAAACTGAGGAAAGAACAAGCAGGATTTAGAAAGAACATAAGATGTGTAGATCATATATTTACCCCCAGGAACATTATAGAGCAGTGCTCAGAATGGCAAAGAAAGCTGTACATTAATTTCGTTGATTTTGAAAAGGCTTTAAACAGTATACATAGGGACAGTTTATGGAAAATACTGAGGGCTTATGGAATTCCAAGCTGCATAGTGTCAATCATAAAAAGCTATTATGACAACTTTACGTGTAGCATTGGGCAGAGCAACCTAACCTTTGAAGTGAAGACAGGAGTACGACACGGATGCCCCTTATCAACCACTCTAATTTTAACCCTCATAGACTGGGTGATGCGCCAGACAACAGAGGGCAATCCAACAGGAATAAGATGGACTACATTTTCTACATTGGAAGATCAGGAATATGCAGATGACATTGCACTGCTAGCACATTAACATCTACACATTCAGGAAAAAACGGATAGACTTAATAAGTATAGCCAGCAGGTGGGCTTGAACATCAACCTAAAGAAGACAGAAGTCATGACGCTCAATGTGAGCAACGCTGAGCCCATATTAGTAAGGAATCCGCCACTGGAACAGACAGATGCCTTCACATACCTAGGATGCATAGTAACACCAGACCGCGGAGCAAGCAGAGACATCAACAACAGAATGAACAAAGCAAGAACAGCCTTTTTTAGTCTAAACAACATCTGGAAGTCCTCTCAGTACAGCACAAGCACAAAATTAGGATTATATCAGAGCTGTGTGCTTTCTGTGCTTCTCTATGCCGCGGAAAGCTGGAGAGTTACAGAGAAGGAAATGTCAAAATAGTCCTCTTTTCACACAACATGCCTAAAAAAAAATTCACCGAATCTTTTGTCCGAATACCATCACCAACCAAGATCTGCTTACTCTGAGCAAGCAAGAGGACATGCACACCATCATAGCTGGCAGACGCTGGAGCTGGGTTGGCCATGTCCTCAGAAGAGACTCCGATGCTCTCACAAGAACAGCTATGCTATGGACCCCTGAAGGAAAACGAAAGAGAGGCCGACCAAAAACAACTTGGCGGAGGACTGTGGAGGCTGAGATGCAAAGAATGAACCAGAGTTGGGGCACTGTACGAAGGATGGCCGCCGACCGAGCAAAGTGGAATCAATTTGTTGTTGCCCTACAAGACGCCACCAGGCGTAATCGCCACTGACTGCTGTAACTGTCTTTTTCTCTTATTGAAGTGATCACTGGCCCAAGACAGTATACATGTTGTTAGATGTGTAGTGCTGGCGTATGATGAACTGAGTGTGGGTGCGAATGAAGGCGCGAATGTGTTTAGGCTCGTATGTATGTAGACACTGCAACCCCTACACTCACATGCAGTAGTCAAGGATGCTTGAACACTGCAGGCACGTTTCAAAACATTTATTGACGATAACACACATAGTAGCATCAACAGGAACAGTCACTGTAAACAAGGTCATGCTGACCGGAAATCGATAATAATACATCAGGCGTTCAAAAGGGCTGGTAAACATTCCAATATTCGTGCATGGTCAATAATAATGTTATTCAATGACAGTTCAAAAATGCCGCCTTGGTATCTCTGACTAAACGCGTCAGATACCTTAATCACCTTGACACATAGGTACAACTTGGCATTTCCCGCCAATTGCACATTATCAGGCTGTAGTATAATAGCCGAAAACACAGGCCTCGTTCTGACGTCGGCTGTGTACTGCTGATAAGCATGTTACCATCAACCCTGCATTAATGCTTATGTGGACATAAATATGCCGCCAATCTGCGGCTCCCACAATATAACTTCGTCACTGGATTTCTGGATGGTATGAAGACTAATAGTCTTGGATGGCTACCTTGAGCACAACATATAAGTTCTGTAATGTAGGACCGGTGAGCTGCAGTTCACAGACTAGGTAATCTTCTACCATGTTCTGCCACCGAAAGCGTAATAATGGAAAAAGTTGGTATTACCTGTAACCGAATCCACAGAACATAACAAGGAACTCTGCTGTCATTCCAACGCACAGAGATTCACTGGGGAAAACTGCCATCGCAGTCACTTCGAAGATTTTTCCCCGAAAAACACAATGGACTCTCGTCCCTTCAGAAACCAGGACACCTCACGGCTTGCCGGAAGTCTAACTCAACCCCGCGCTTAAAAAACCTGCGCATGGCACACCCGAACTGTTTTACCTTTGAACTTTACACAATGACCCAAAAGGGAGATAACCCCAAATCAACCTGACATCGCAAGCAAAGACCCAATTATTCACCTAACTAGGATGAAAAAATATACGACCAATAGATCGATGTTTGAAACTCCATTGGAAGTGACAGCAACATATTACTACACCCCCCCCCTGTAAAAAAAAAATGATACATTTTTTTTTCTTCCAAATATATTCATGAGCAAGATAGCACGATTATCAATTATGCGCTCATGAAAGAATGAACCTATTATCAGGTACAATAGACGCATAAATAAAGCGTCTGAAGAGGATACAAATCATCTCCCAACATAGGAGAAAATGTTTCCTTTCAGCCAAACAAACTCAGAGGGTACCATTAAAGAAACTTAAGTTGCTGGCAATACCAATCATATATCAAACATTATTAAATACTATAATTATAGCAATATACAAATATCATGAATTACAATGCTATATTAGCAACATATCACTGATGGATGGACAAAATCAAATTTGTTAAATTCTTTATACATTATCCAAATACATTTGTATTACAATACATTAGGATATTAAGAACAGATAAAAGTCTGAAAGTGTATCAGGAGATCTAGGACACAAGATTTACATGGAATCATGTGGGCATCTGGACAATATGTCCGCCATCACATTATCCGAACCACGGATAGCTCGCACCGTGAAATGGAAAGGCTGAAGAGCAATAGCATAACGAGTAGATCTCGAGCTCTTCAAATCCTTACTTTGCATAGCCGTAAGAGCTTTTTGGTCGGTTTCCATAAAGAAATGCGCGCCCAGAAGGAACCTTTGTAGCTTAAGAATGGACCAAACCATAGCCAACAATTCACGGTCTAAAACCGAGTAATTCCTTTCTGCCGCATTTAGCTTCCTAGAAATATACATTACAGGATGCAGAGTTCCTGAATATTCCTGCATTAGTGCCGCTCCAATCTCAGTGGAAGAGGCATCACTACGAAGAACAAAAGTCTTATCAATCGTTGGTAGTCTTAAGATAGGATGAGATGAGAACAAATTCTTAACCTGATCCAATGAAGATTGGCATTCTTGGGACCAACGCACCATATTAGGAGAACCTTTTTTCAATAGCGATGAAAGTGGTGCCATAATGGAGGACAGATTCTCAATGAATCTTCCATAGAATTGTATCAATCCCAAGAGACTACGCACTTGCTTTTTTGTCTTCGCAACCGAGATATTTAATATCTTCGAAATGTTTTGGTCCTCTGTCTTCAACAGACCATGACCAACTCGATGACCTAGGAAGGAAATTTCACTAAACCCAACAAAAGCTTTAGAGGGTTTTGCAGTCAAACTATGCTCACGTAGAGTAGATAGCAATTCCTTTAGACCCAAATAGTGTTCATCCCAAGTATCGCTGAAAAGACAGATGTCGTCTAAATATGCGATGACATCTGCACAACCTGATAGAATTCGTCGCATCATGCGTACGAAAGTCGCTGGGGCGTTCATAAGCCCGAAAGGCATAAAATTCTATTGAAACAGAACCCTAGGTGTCGAAAAAGCAGTGAGAGGTTTGGCGTGTTCCGTCAGTGGGACTTGCCAATAACCTTTCGACAAGTCTAGTTTAGTAAAGAATTTAGCTTTAGAAAGTCTAATAAGTAGATCATCTAATAACGGCATAGGTTCAGCATCGAACTTCGTAACTTGATTTAATTTGCGATAGTCAACGCAAAGACGTATGTTATTGTCTTTCTTTCGAACAATAACTATCGACGAAGAATAAGCTGAAGTGGATGGTTCAATTATTTGCAGTTGAATCATTTCATCCAATTCTTTCTCGACTTGTGCTTGAAAATAAATAGGTATTGGGTATGGTCTTACTCTGATCGGATTACGATCAGTAAGTATGATGTCATGTTCTATTACATCTGTGTGTCCAGGAATGTCGGTAAGGACATCCTGATATGATTGTAGCGTAGAGGATACTTGACGTTGCTCCTCAAAAGACAAGTTCGAAGAGACGGTCACGTTTTTCCATGATTCCGTAGAAGTAAGTGGAATCGCAGGAAGAGGTAAGTTAACGTCAGAAAAAAATAGTTTCCTCATCCTGTATAACGGACAGGGATGAGATGTGACCATGTTGGACTGGAGAGTCGTCCGTCGCCTGGAAAATAGGCTGCAAATAGTCTGGACGTTCAATAAACTCTGTTAGCATATTTATATGGAAGGTTTTATGCCTTCCATCCACATCGACAATATAGTCGACATCTGAAATTTTGGAGACTATAGTGTATGGACCTTTCCATGAAATGAGAAGTTTATTCTCTCTTGAGGGAAGTAAGACAAACGCTTTGTCTCCAGGACAAAGTTGACGTAGGCGCCTTTTCTTGTTAGCAAATCGCCTAGCTTTTTCTTTCGCAAATTCGGATGATAAAGTTGCTAATCTGCACGATTCGATAATTTTTTCCCTAAGAGCAATAACATATTCATATGACGATTGTGTGTCATCGTCAATATTATCGGAAGTTATCAAATCGTGTAACAAGTACATCGGAACGCGCGGTTGCGCGCCAAAGACAAGTTCGAAAGGAGAAAACCCTGTATGCTCGTTGCGAACCTCTCTATAGGCAAAGAGAATCGTGTGCATGCTGAAGAATTAAGGCTCTCATACACTTAGGCACAAGAATTTGCGAGTGCATAGACTTGTCCGAGTGTTGTACCATCCGTACCAATATACCATTCTTCATAGTAATATACGATTTGTGATTCGCATTTTGATTGGGATCCCCTTTCTTTGCAAGAAGGAAGAATTTCTTCAAAGACGGATCCTCTTCTTGACGTTTAACAAACGAGTCATGGGAAATCACCAAGTGCTCGTCTTGGCTATCAACTCCATTACTATCATCAGATGAAGTTGGGGGATTAAGAGCTTGAGCTCTTGTCACCACTGCATTGACCGCTTGAATGTTTCGTTCTTCCCAACTAGAAATTTGTTTTGGGGTGCATTCCTTAACCCCATGAATACGACCGATTATAAGATCCGCAATAGGATTAGGAAGAAGACATGCATGGACATCTCCTATAAAGAAGGGAGTGTCAATCCTAATAATAGCAGTAGGATAACGTTCCATAGTACCACCAAATGTAACACATTTGATTGTTTTTCCAGTGGCACAGCAAGGATCTATCAGAGACTCCCTAACCCCGACGGTAGTACACGAGAATGATTACCTCGAAAGTTCGAATAGTTATTATTTTGATAGCCCTTGCGAAAGTGTCTTAAATTATTACCACTAAAATTACGAGAACTACCATCTTGTCTCCAGTTCTTAGACGAAGAACCATCATGTGTTGGATTACTCTGCTTATGAATGTAATTCTGATTACTTCTCCTATTCCAGTTTTGTTGAGCACCCTGAAATTTTTTTATTGAAATTAGGGCCATATGGTGCTGAGGAAGCAGCTAGCAACCCTTCTTTCACTTTAGAATTGCTAACTGTAGCATGGGGATGCGCGGTGGCGTACTGGCAACAGTATTCCTCCATGTCTTTTAAGTCTTTGGGTTTACGCTCATGAAGAAATGCAAGGAAAGAATCATTAACTGATGACAAAACCTTGTCTCTAAGTAATAAGTCCATTAGGCCTTCATATGTTTTCTCAGTGTGAGACAACTCAACCCATCGTGTGAATGTACGACGTATTTTTGTAACAAACTCGGAGAAATCTACTCCATTTTCTGGCAAAATTGTCCTAAAACAAAGACGATAATCTTCCTCTTTCAGCTGATATTTTTTTAGCAGTGCTGCTCTGACAACATCATAATTAGTCCTGTCATGTTCGTCTACTGTCATAAGAGTAGTCACTGTGTCACCTGTAAAAAATTCCATCAGTTGTTCAACATATTTTTCCTTTTTTATGTTATGCGTATCGCATAAAAATTGGAATCTATCTAGATAATCTGCTACGTCATCCTTTAAAGGATTGAAATGAGGTAGTTTGATCCTACTTACAAACTCTTTTTTCGTACTCGAAGTTGTTTGATGAGCACCTGGACTCGCCAATTTCAATTTCTCTAACTCCAAAGTTGCGAGTCTTTCCTCATGTTCCATTTTCTAATTTCAGCCTCAACCTGAAGTTTTCTCTCCTCAGCAGCAGCTTTAGCTTTTCTCTCCTCAGCAGCAGCTTGAGCTTTTCTCTCCTCAGCAGCAGCTTTTCTCTCCTCCATTTCCATCTGGAATTTTCTTTCATCAGCTTGGGCTTGAAGTTGGAGTTTTTTCTCCTCAGCCTCTCTTTGATACCTTTTTTCTTCAAGTTCTAATCTTCTATTCTCAGCTTCCATTTTCTGTTTCTTCTCATCTGATTTCAATGCCTTGGTATATTGAGTATTTGCATATTCTTCCAATATATCAACAGACTTACCAAGGGTTAACCCTTTCTGGATGAAGAAATCCAATGTAGACATTCTGTCTAATGAGATCAGAAACCTGAAAAAATTAACTAAATTACCTTTATATCCCAATCATTGTGGGCACAAGTCTTTTTTTTTTTTAAAGAACTTGCATACATATTTTACCTTGTCTCAATCTTTGTGGATAACAAGTCTTTTAGCAAAGAACTTGTATAAATATCTCATATAATAATATTTTATTAACAATCTCTATATGAAGAGTATACCTTATCAATAATAATAATACATGACCAAGTGTATGTATCTAGACTGTGTATGCCAATAATGTAGTACAATCATAAATAAAAAGACAAAAATACAGAACAATGACCGAAAACGTTCGCGGAAGTCAAATAAACAATACAGCAAAAAGTAAAAAAAATGTTACACAAATGTGTAATGATAACCGCAAAAAGGAAACAAGACAAATAGCAACACTGTTATAAACAAAAAGTTGTAAAGAAATAAACGAAAGGAAGGAGAGACCTACAGATACAAACAAAACAAATCGAAAATCAAAGAATGAAAAAAATAACGAAAACAACACTAACTCATGTCGTCAGAGCTAACTTAAATAGCAACAATTGTCGCTCGCAAATCCCAATTAAGGAAATTTGCAGTCCCTAACGACACGCTCTCAATAGATAACCTCTATTACGTGGTATATATCTAAAGGAGTCACCTTTAACCAACCAGCCCGCTGAAAAACACTAGAAAAATACACAACAATAGTACAAGTAACATAAATAGCAATAGAATGCGTTGCAAAAAAAAAAAAGCTTAGTCACACATTATATTACAGTAACTAACTTGCTCCTTGCGAACACAGAAAAAAAATGTCAAGCGCGCACTGAATGTCAAATCCACTGTAGCATAAAGTGGTATTCACGAACAAAAGTTACCATGACCTTCTCGACTTAGGACTTGCACATTGAATGTTGACGATTTCACGTACTGTTCACAAACACTTGACCTCGAGCAATGTAACTTGAATGCTCGGACGTAGAAAAGTCTGTTGTTGACTGAAACGTGTAAACGACCAGCGGTACCGTTCACAAAAAGGGACTCGACTTGCAGTTGTGGTCCACGTAGCAAATGCCTAGATGTTAACTTCAGTACTTGTCCTGTTGTGGTTTATGTAGCATTATAACATAAATGCTCGCACTGTTTATCTGGGTCAACAGTTGATGACCTATTTCTGTCCTGTGTAGACAAAACTTGAAAGCATAGAGTATGTGTGTTATTCTCGGCATCATAAATGTAGCATAAGTCCACGGAAATATTAATTTCTCGCTCTGTCCAGCTTAAACCCACAAATGTAAGGTGTACTTGTCCTTTTCACGAAAATAGCCCCATCATCCAGAAGTGTAAGTAGCCTGGTGGGGTGTCTGTTTAAGGCTGGCGTGCTGTGTACAATGATCTATATAGCCCCATCAGCTGGCCTACCAGAAATGTAACTGTCTTTTTCTCTTATTGAAGTGATCACTGGCCCAAGACAGTATACATGTTGTTAGATGTGTAGTGCTGGCGTATGATGAACTGAGTGTGGGTGCGAATGAAGGCGCGAATGTGTTTAGGCTCGTATATATGTAGACACTGCAACCCCTACACTCACATGCAGTAGTCAAGGATGCTTGAACACTGCAGGCACGTTTCAAAACATTTATTGATGATAACACACATAGTAGCATCATTAGGAACAGTCATTGTAAACAAGGTCATGCTGACCGGAAATCGATAATAATGCATCAGGCGTTCAAAAGGGCTGGTAAACATTCCAACATTCGTGCATGGTCAATAATAATGTTATTCAATGACAGTTCAAAAATGCCGCCTTGGTATCTCTGACTAAACGCGTCAGATACCTTAATCACCTTGACACATAGGTACAACTTGGCATTCCCCGCCAATTGCACATTATCAGGCTGTAGTATAATAGCCGAAAACACAGGCCTCGTTCTGACGTCGGCTGTGTACTGCTGATAAGCAGGTTACCATCAACCCTGCAGTAATGCTTATGTGGACATAAATATGCCGCCAATCTGCGGCTCCCACAATATAACTTCGTCACTGGATTTCTGGATGTTATAAAGACTAATAGTCTTGGATGGCTACCTTGAGCACAACATATAAGTTCTGTAATGTAGGACCGGAGATGCAGTTCACAGACTAGGTAATCTTCTAACATGTTCTGCCACCGAAAGCGTAATAATGGAAAAAGTCGGTATTACCTGTAACCGAATCCACAGAACATAACAAGGAACTCTGCTGTCATTCCAACGCAAGGAGATTCACTGGGGAAAACTGCCATCGCAGTCACTTCGAAGATTTTTCCCCGAAAAACACAATGGACTCTCGTCCCTTCAGAAACCAGGGCACCTCACGGCTTGCCGGAAGTCTAACTCAACCCCGCGCTTAAAAAACCTGCGCATGGCACACCCGAACTGTTTTACCTTTGAACTTAACACAATGACCCAAAAGGGAGATAACCCCAAATCAACCTGACATCGCAAGCAAAGACCCAATTATTCACCTAACTAGGATGAAAAAATATACGACCAATAGATCGATGTTTGAAACTCCATTGGAAGTGACAGCAACACTGCTTTGACGGTCGGCGGCTAAGGATCAAAGAAGAAGAATATATATATATGTATATATATATATATATATATATATATATATATATATATATATATATATATATATATATATATATATATATATGTTGTCATGATATACATGACGTGTATACATGTGTGTGGGTAGAGAATGATGTAACCTGTTTAGATTGTATTATCATTGAAATAGGCAATCTTGGAATGTTACATTTAAAAGTTCACTGTTAGAAGCACGTAGTATTGGTGAAGAATACTCAGGGGCGTACAAGTGTGAATCGATGTTTACGGGCACACGAAAAAAGCGTGAAGAGTGAATGTAGTCAGCATACTTGTCAGAGAAGTATACTGATATGTAAAGACAGTTTTCTATCGAGAGATTAAGCTTAATTCTCATCGAGGCGAAATTGTGAGGTAGATGGAATGGTGGAATACGAAGAAGGGGACACATAACTATATGTCGTGAAACTCAATACTCATAGAGTACTTGTTTCTATTATTTTACCATATTAATTGGTGGAATCAGTTCAAGGTACTATCTGTGGAACAAGAAGTGTACAAGTGGCCTAAAGTCGGAGCTAGATGCCATCATCAGACGTGGCTTTAAGGCGCGGGACTAACTTCATAGATACTATCTGACACTTATGGAAACGGGCTGCCCCCTACAACCTTGACCAGTGACGAGCGTGATCAGTGATCCAGTCTACCAAGAACCAAACCATCAGAAGGAGCAGAACCGTCACTTACAGCTAGGTAATTTAATGAAGCTGCCAAGTGACCTCCTTCACAAACTACCATTACATCACACAGTGATGATAATTTCTGATAAATAATTATTCATTTTTTTTAAAATACCTTGTTAATACGTAAGTGATTATGAAATCTTTTATTTGTAAAAATAACAATTTAACGTCGATTTAGTAGTTTTGAATGTAATGCATGTTCGTCAATATACTAAATATATTCTAAACAGAGCTATACTATACTATGAAGAATTACACTGAGTAAATCAGGGTGGGAGCTTGAACGAGCTGAAATTCATAATTACTTAATTCTGCATAAAAGGCCGCGGATTAGATATAAGTTAACAATTGCCCTGAATAACGCAGCATTTTTCTTGACTTCTGAAATTTCTAATGAAACACCCCTGAGACAGAAGAATTGAGTTAAATAAGAAGAAAAAAACACACACACAAATAGTAATACGTCTTACAAGGAGAAAGGACAAGAAAAACCTACGTCTCGGCCACAAGGCCTTCGTCAGGGACAGACAAACAAGAGACAGGAGGGAAAGAAAATGAGAATTAAGTAGAGAACATCAAACTATAAAAATAAGAGAAAAAAAATCCCTTCTGTCCATCCACATGTGAAGCAAGATGGCTGCCACTGAACCGGAAAGCGGAAGTCGATAGTACAATAAAAACAAAAAAATAAGAAATAATGAAAACATGGACTGTAAAAGAGTGATGAAAAAAATTAATGAAATAAATAAACAAAGCAAAACAATAAATAAATTAATTAATTTAAAAAAATAAATAAAAAAAATAAATGAATAAAAAATTAAAAAATAAAATAAAAATAAAAACAATTTTAAAAATGTATTAATAAATTAATAAAATAAAATAATAATTATAATAAATAAATTAAAAAAAAAATAAAATAAAATAGAAATAAAAATTATAAAAACAATAAAAATAAATAAATAAATAAAAATATTAAAATATATAGAGTGAGGGAAAAGCGATTTAAAAAAAAGAAGAAAAAAAAGCGTGGTCGCATCAAAGTAGACAGTCAAAATACAACCGGGACTCGATAGAGAAAGGCGTCTCAGACAAAAGAATGTTGGGTATTCAAACCGTATGGTTTGAGGCAACCGATGAGATGGATGAGGCGTTGTTCCTGGCGAAACCGACTGTTCGCGTTACTTCATTTAATCTTAAAGTTCATGTAATGGGTACTCTGTCATTCTGGATGCCAACGCAATGCCAGACAGTTTTTACTTTATACACCCAAGTCTTTAAGAAAAAAATGTTTTTGTTCTTCACAGATATTTCTCAGTAGTAAAACGCTGGTAAAGTTGGGTTAACCCAGTTTCACTCCAGACAGAACTACAGGCGATCGCACAAACTTAGAATTATACGCTTATATTTATTGGTAGTCTAGAAGCTCGGCAAAATGTCGAGAACAAACTAAGTCTTCGCTATACAGCTTATTCTCTTTGCATGAAAACGACCTGTGTACTGCAAATTTAGGAGAACTGAATGAAATCAAGTTTAAACTACGGGGTAGATATATGAAACAGACAAAGGATCCCACGCTATTACGAAAACCCGAAATAGCGCCGGTCTCTCTCTCTCTCTCTCTCCCCCTCTCTCTTAACACTTCACATAACTTAGACGCTGGCCATAATTGCCAAAACGCGTCTTCATTCCTACTACGACATGTCTCATCTCTGAGCGATGCAGATTGGCGCCTTCCACACCTCACGCCCAGAAACTAGCCGAAGAAAAACTCGTGTCAGATGAAAATGTAGACAAATGTCTGCTCTCTATGTCTGACGAAAACGAATTCTCACACTATTTCGTTCACATCCAGGGACTGACATCATTACGCAAAAAAATGCGTTACTAGTTTGAGAAAAGAAGCTGCAAAAGTCAGAATGGGAAAGTTATATTTTGTCGCAAACGAACGAATGCGAAAAACAGGAAAAGGATAAAAGAGCGATAATAAAGTAAAGGACGGTTAGAAAAAGAAAAGAATATAGAAAATGTATTGATCATAAATCTCTATGCGACAAGGCCATGACGTATCGTCTGGTTGCGGACCATGTTTCTTGTTGTTACTTCAACCACCTTCTTTATTTACCTAATTTCTGAGGTTTCTGAGCTGGATTTTGTGGGTTATAGTCATTTCCCACTATGGCGAACAGTAATAAAAAAAAATAATACATCTTAGAGAGTCATTAAAGTTAATATTTACTGAAAAAGTACAACCATTTTTGTGACAAACATTTGTCATTATAACGATGATTAGAATGTGATGTTTATACGTTTGTTGTCTATTGTATTTTTAACAATCTTATGTAAAACAACATCTCTGTGGCCTCTAGTGTTTTTCTTACTTGTTTACTATTTATCCATGACTCACTTCCGTTTGTCAGGATTTGTTCTTTATAACACTGAATAACTCTCTATCTTACTTCCATTGACAACGATTTGTACCATAAAAAAACTTTTCACCTTACAGAATGCTATTTAGCTCGGGCGTTTCTCCGTTTCTGAGACGGATCTTCGAGCTGACGTTATTAACAAGCCTAGATGTTTGAATCTATTGAATAGTTTTGAACCTATTCTATGTATTTACTTTGATGAAACGAATTCATTCACAAAAACATACCATCTGCACTGTTGAAAAGTATGAAGTATTGTGTTGAGGTGTGTACTTACCCGATTCACGAACATGTACTCTCAACCAGGCAAATAAATAATGTTCAGTCCACGTCACTATAACTTTATCCAGGGGCCTGTTTAGGCACGTATTTTCATCACCGTCTGTTACTGTCTGTACTGTCTCATCTCTGTTAGCATCCGTGTTGATCTGTGCCAGGTCAGCTGTTCATTTAAGATATCACAAATGTAATTTACATATTTGTACTGCATGTATTCATCAATTCAAAGTCAACCCACCGATCATATCTATCATTTAATATGCACATCTACCTATTCATAACTATTCTTATATATAAATAAAAGGCAAAGTATGTTTCTATGTTCTTAATACAAATCCGCATGCCTTTTTTTCTTGATGTATTTTGGCAGAGAGTCTCTTTAGTTACCGCCGGGTATTGTAATTATGACATTATGAGTAATTGAATTTTTTTGTAAGAAATGCAAGAAAGCCATTTTTTTCTTAGGGGCCATAATCAAAAAAAATATATATCCAATACATATCAAGAGAGGTAACACAAATGTTAAAATTATTATTTTATGTTTGTAATTAATGATTATACGTTTGCATATTTTACAAGATAATTAAAAAATTTTTAACTAAACGTTTTTACTTTAATAGGAAGTTTTCTGTAGCACTTTTTTTTTTAACTATGTAATTTTAATGGTATTGGTATTAAAGATATTGGTGAATAGCAATGAGAAACATGCTCCAACCAACATTACTTTAAATGGGCAAACGTTAGAAAAAGTTAACACCTTTAAATATCTCGCGTCCACTATATATAGTGATGGAAGATCAACGTATTTTACGCTGTACAACCCAATGCCTAGAATCCGGCTTTTGGCTGGGATCATGTGTCTACACACGGGAAACAGTAGTGACTTTCATGTCATGAGGTACCTAGTGTGAGAACACAGAGGATCACTACAATGACACATGTTGTCATTGGATCTTCTTGTGTAGGGACATGTGGTCTTGACCAGGGCCGGGTATGGGTGGGGCAAATGCAACCTCATGCGAGGAAAAAATATGCAACCTCATGCGAGGAATAAAAAAAAAAAAAAAAAAAAAAAAAAAAAAGATGGAAGATCAACGTATTTTACGCTGTACAACCCAATGCCTAGTATCCTGGCTTTTGGCTGGGATCATGTGTCTACACACGGGAAACAGTAGTGACATTCATGTCATGAGGTACCTAGTGTGAGAACACAGAAGATCACTACAATGACACATGTTGTCATTGGATCTTCTTGTGTTGGGACATGTGGTCTTGACCAGGGCTGGGTATGGGTGGGGCAAATGCAACCTCATGCGAGGAAAAAATATGCAACCTCATGCGAGGAAAAAAAAAAAAAAAAAAAAAAAAAAAAAAAAAAAAAAGTATTTTACGCTGTACAACCCAATGCCTAGTATCCTGGCTTTTGGCTGGGATCATGTGTCTACACACAGGGACCAATACAGTGACATTCATGTGTCATTAGGTCCCTTGTGTGAGAACACAGAGGATCACTAGGTGACACATTTTGTCACTGGGTCTTCTTGTGTTGGGACATGTGGTCTTGACCGGGGCCGGGTTTGGGCGGGGATAATGCGACCTCATGCGAGGAAAAAAATATGCGACCTCAAGCGAGGAAAAAAAAAAAAAAAAAAAAAAAAGTATCCTGGCTTTTGGCTGGGATCATGTGTCTACACACAGGGCCCTTTACAGTGACATTCATGTGTCATTAGGTCCTTTGTGTGAGAACACAGAAGATCATTAGGTGACACATTTTGTCATTGGGTCTTCTTGTGTTAGGGCATGTGGTCTTGACCAGGGCCGGGTTTGGGCGGGGCTAATGCGACCTCATGCGAGGAAAAAAATATGCGACCTCAAGCGAGGAAAAAAAAAAAAAAAAAAAAAAAAAAAAGCTGTACAACCCAATGCCTAGTATCCGGCTTTTGGCTGGGATCATGTGTCTAGACACAGGGACCGGTACAGTGACATTCATGTGTCATTAGGTCTCTTGTGTGAGAACACAGAAGATCACTACGGTGACACATGTTGTCATTGGGTCTTCTTGTGTTGGGACATGTGGTCTTGACCAGGGCCGGGTTTGGGCGGGGATAATGCGACCTCATGCGAGGAAAAAATATGCGACCTCAAGCGAGGAAAAAAAAAAAAAAAAAAAAAAAAAAGATGGAAGATCAAGTAAAGAAATCAAGACAAGACTTGAGATGTCCTCAGCTGCCATTACAAGACTGAATGTGATCTGGAAAAGTAACATCAGTTTTCCTGTGAAGATCAAATTATACAAATCACTTATATTATCTATTCTCTTATATGGGTGTGAGAGCTGGACACCCACAGCAGATACGGAGCGAAGGATTCAGGCTTTCGAGCATAAATGTTATAGAAGAATTTTGCGCATTTGCTATAAAGAGCACTGTTGCGTGATAAATTCTCGCAACATCGTTTTGTTTCAATGTCTGTTTTATAACGCAAGGGCAACAACTGCTTGGAATTTATAGTCACTTTTCTCGGTAAGCATTTGTCTTCTCGCGTTGGTATCGAATGCAGTTAAGTTTGAGCTGTGGTCATTTTTGCGCTGGACTGCGCATGACTTGTCTTGTTGTTTGGTCGATCGGTTTCCGCCCACGACTAGTGGAGTGAGCGATTTGGAATGGCGAAAGAGATGCCTCGTTGAAGAGGGGATCTCCGCTATTTTTTGTTCTGTCAGGGATGTGTAGTCCTCTTAATGGATATTTCGTTTATTCGAGATAATACCTCTAGTGTTTTCCCACATGTCGGGAGGCGTGATATTTCTGTGTATTTCATGAAAGCAAGGTAAATTAACATTTTCATTAACTCTATCGATTTTGGGTCGTGAGCGATTTCGATTCATAGCCTGTCTCCGAAAGTCGTCGCCACGAGATGTTTTTTCCCAGCTCACATGTCGCTGCATTGTACTGCATCGGTTGATGCATGTACCAAGGACCATTACTTGCTACTTTGTTAAATGAATTAGGTTTGGAAAACCTTTATTATCTAGAGGATATTTTTGTGGACATTATTTATACTTCGGCAGACGTGTCTGTCTTGCTGAAGTCAAACTAAGGAGAGTGAACTGATCTCATACATCTGGTTATCTCCTGGCTGTTATAGAAAAGGATGGAGTTTTCCACCTGACTACATTTACAGCACTATGAAATATAACATGCATCTGACTCATCATTGTAATGCTGTCTACCGTCTATTGCTGTATTGAATGTTGCTGTGATAATGACTGTTTGATGTGCCTACACATTTGCGTAACCATTTTGTCACTGTGGCGTCCACAATAAATAATGAAGAAAAAACGTCAACGGCTGTTTCAAGACTCATTGACTTTATACGTCGTGAGTTTACTGACGTCCTATGTGGATTGCCCTGTTATTGTTGTATGAACATTGTTTTGACTGAACACATCTACACACTACACAAAACCAGACATGCGGATACCATCCACCATCATATGGCATCACGCATCAAGCACAAAACAAATGTCTATGTTAGAGAGAAGATAAACACCTATACAGGCCACCAAGAACCACTTTTGTCAGTAGTGAAACGTCGAAAGCTTGCCTGGTTTGGGCATGTAACTCGTCATGACTCCCTTTCGAAAACGATCCTCCAGAGAACAGCCGAATGTAAACGGAGAAGAGGAAGGCAAAGAACATCCTGGGCTGATAACATCAAAGAATGGGCGGGACACGGTTTTTCCACACTTGTACGCATTGCTGAGGACAGAGAGCAGTGGACGACCCTGTCTGCTGATGCTTCCACCATGGCACCCCTACGACCCATGAAGGGTTACAGGTTGAGATGAGAGATGATGAATTTTAATGGCACTCATTTGGCCAAGCGGTTTCAAATGGGATCAGCGCGATATCGATACATAGATTAAAACCAACGGATGTTCTGTGAAGATCAACATCTACTGTGCGTATTTAAACTTAATGAAAATCTAACATGGTTTAAAGTACGAGGTATTTTTTGTACAGCATTAAAAAAAATGCGGGGTTAAACCAATTTCAATTTAAAATCAACTGTAGCAACTCACTCGATAATTGCTTTTTTCCGTTGCAATTATTTTAAAGTTATGATCATTAAAGGGCCGTTTACATGGAAGTATATTTGTCACATGTTGCCAGGTAACATAATTTGATTTCTACTGATATTTTTCTATGCGTTAAACAAGGCCGTAAACAGTGTCTATCTGAATCACGGGAAGCAATCCAAATGGTAAAATTATGAATCAAGGGAAACAATAAAAATGATAAAATTAATTATTATTGTAAGGTCTTAACTTACAACTCTACATTTCTTTGTTTTACATAGCAATTAAAATTTTTTAAAGAGACACTTATGCTTTATGCGACAATAAAATAATAAAATAACTTTGATATAGTACATACGTTATCATTACTGTTCACACCACATTTAATTACATTGTACCAAACAGTTTTTGTTATTTACCAAATATTACATAGTTTTTCAAAGACTAAGCACTTCATAACTGAAACAGACTGCAATATCTTTTGTAGACGGAAAGCATCTTTATCACGTTACTGGACTGAAGAGACTTCTATAATTGTACTTGTGACAATCTCAAATGGGGTGCGCCTCGCCAAAATAAGGCTTCATTTAAGTTTTATTTTTATTTTTGATCCTTAAAAAATTAAACTAGCAAAGAGCTAAACAATACACCAAAATAAAAGATTGACTTTATTTAGACATGTGTCCTAATATAACAGGTGTTATCCGTATGTCTCAATTGAATGGGTCGTGTTTCCCCGAAATGAGAAACTTCTATTAAAAATATAAAGCTCAATACAATCACGTTTATATTTGATATAAATGACAGAAAATAATAATCATGTTTTTTTTACAAGCAAGAATGTATATATGTTTGAAATGAACGTGCTACGAACAACAGTAGTAATAACGTTAAAAAAGGATGAGTTGGACTATTCTTTGTTGGTACGCCAGGTCGGAAAGGGAAAATGTGTCTTATTAATTTGCTTCTTTCTAAAACTCCGGAGCAGAATAAAATTGCTTTTTGAGATTTTATCATAAGAAATAAGAGTGTTTTGGTAAAACTAGGAAGCAAAGTGAAAAGAAAAGTGAAATCACTCTTCCTGTGGAACCATAAAGAATAACAGTATTTTGTGCTGCTTGCATTTGCAATTACTGTAAACAAGGCACGAGGATAGTCATTTAAACCAGCAGTCATTAACATAAACCAAAATTCATTTTCACTCGAATATAAAAATATTATAGTTTGATTTTGACATTTCATAAGTTTCCTAAACAGTTACTAAAAAAGCAATTTGCAATTACTGTAAACAAGGCACGAGGGTAGTTACTTAAAGCAATAGTCGTTAATTTAAACGAAAATTCATTTTAACTCGAATGTTAAAGTATTTTAGTTTGATTGTTTGATTTGTACGTGTCCTAAATTTCCTAAACAGTTACTATAAAAAACCGGGAGACGCTGGTTCCTTACAGCTAGTGTATATATATATATATATATATATATATATATATATATATATATAATATATATATATATATATATATATATATATATATATATATATATATATATATATATATATATATATATATATATATACGAGGGAAGGTCAAAAAGTAATGCATCCTATTTTTTATGTATGCAAATACTGCATCGGTGTGCAATTTGTAAATTTAGCAGGATTCCTCAAACACTCTTCTGCACTGTATAGCATTACCAACCTGTTTCAGTAACAGGTGACACCACTGTAACAGTTTTAAAATGGCTGCCAAAGACGTTCGGTTAAAAGAACGTTATGTCATAGAATTCCTCAATGCTGAAGGCGAGACCCCAATTCGCATCCACGAACGTTTGAAGAATGTTTATGGATATTCAACAGTGGATGTTAACACTGTCCGACGTTGGGTGCATCGTTGTGACGAAGCTGAAGTAGGTCAATCCTCAATGGCTGACGCAAAGCGGACTGGCCGTCCCTCTACCACAGTGACTTCGCACAACAGTCATCGAGTTGATGGCATCATTCGTGGTGACCGTCGGGTAACACTGGATGAACTTTCTTCCATGTTGTCCACTAGTAAAGGCAGTGTCTAGAACATCATTAAAGACCTGGGTTATTCAAAAGTTTGTGCACAGTGGGTACCCAGAATGTTGACAGACAGACATAAAGAAACAAGGAAAACCATAGCCATCAACCTCCTGCACCGTTACGAAACTGAAGGAGAAGAGTTTTTTATCGAATATTGTGACAGGTGATGAGACTTGGGTTCATTTTTTTTTTAGTACCAGAATCCAAGAGGCAGTCAATGGAATGGCATCACACAACATCGCCGACAAGAAAGAAGTTCAAAAGTTCACCATCTGTAGGAAAAGTTATGGCCTCCGTGTTTTGGGATGAGAAGGGTGTGATTCTTCTCTACTTCTTGGAACAGGGAAACACGGTGAATGCAGACCGTTACATTGAAACTTTGAAGAAGCTTAGAGGTCGTCTTCGGCGACTTTACCCATTAAAAGATCAGAGAACTGCACTACTGTTGCACGATAATGCCACGCCACACACCGTTAAACGCACCATTGATGCGATTGCAGAATTTGGCTGGACATTATTACCACATCCCCCTTACAGTCCCGATCTTGCATCTTCTGACTTCCATCTGTTTGGACCACTGAAAGAAGATCTTCGCGGACATCACTTTGAGGACACCGAGACCCTTAAACGCGTCGTACGCCAGTGGTTTAGGAAAAAGGACACACATTTTTACCGTGCGGGGATACACACCCTTGTGAGAAGATGGACAAAAACTGTAACAAATAACGGAGACTACATTGAGAAATAAATTTTTGAAATTCAGACTTGGGGCTACATTTCAATGTGAATTTTATCTGTTTTCTTGCCTATTGAATGAAATTAAAAATTACGAGGCATTACTTTTTGACCGTCCCTCGTATATATATATATATATATATATATATATATATATATATATATATATATATATATATATATATATATATATATATATATATATATATATATATATATATATATATATACAAGGGGATTGACATAAGTCTTGGGCCTGACCATGAAGGAGTCACAGGAGGAAGATGAAACTTGGCACATTTAAAGTTCATCATATTTGCACTAAATGTGTAAAGAACGCATTTGTTTCTTCAATGGATTTTTCCGCTACGGTACCCGGCGCAATATTCCCTATTGACCGGATCTGCTGCTCCAAAGATTTGACAAAACAGTGGAAAAGAAGGAGGCAACAGCTGTGATACAATTTCTGATGTTTCAGAGAAAAAAACTACTACTGAAATACACAGGGAGATGGAACCAGTGTTTCGTGATTCTTGTCCTTCATATACTTCGGTAAAAAACTGGTGTCAACAGTTAAAGTGCGGCCGCTCAAATGGTGCTGATCTGCCAAGATCTGGTAGACCAGCCTCAGATTGCAACGATGAAAATGCAACAAGAGTGAAGAAAATAGTTGACCAGGACAGAAAAATGACAATTATGGAGATAGCTAGTAGAGTAAAACTAAATGAAAGAACAGTTTATAGAATTTTACACAACAGACTGAACATGAGAAAAGCGTGTGCACGCTGGGTTCCGCGACTGTTGTCACGTGAACAGAAGCAAACGTGGGTAAATTGCTGTCAACAGTTGCTCAAAAAGTGTCAGTCAAAAATTTTTTGGGAGACCATGGTGACAGTAGATGAGTCTTGGGTGCACCATTATGACCCCGAATCCAAAATTGCCAGCATGCAATGGAAAATCCCGGGCTCCCCAACACCTGTCAAGCCGATGGCGCAGAAATCTGCAGGAAAAGTGATGCTGACCCTTTTTTGGGACGACAAAGGTGTCCTTTTGAAAGATTATCTGCCTCGTGGCAACACAGTTAATGGACAGTACTATGCAGATCTTCTCACAAAACTAAGGAAGGTTGTGACCAGGAAACGAGAGATAACGCGCACTCAAAACCTTCCTTTGCTTCAAAACAACGCGCCCTCTCACAAAGCACGGCTTGTGCAGCTAGCAGCCAACGATTTGAACATTGAATTTCTTCCACACCTACCATATTCTCCAGATTTTGCTTCATCAGACTTTTTTTCTGTTCCCAAATCTTAAAAAAAACAGCTAAAAGGAAATCATTTTGACAGCGATGAAGAGGTTATACTGGCATGTGATGACTGGTTTAGTTTGAAAAATAGGGTGTTCTACTCCCAAGGTTTTTTCAAGGTCAAGCAGAGATGGCACAAGTGTGTCAATTCAGACAGTGGCTATATTGAAAAGGAATAAACACTAAACAATTTTAGCTCTCTGTGACATATCCTTCATGGTCAGGCCCAAGACTTATGTCAATCCCCTTGTATTTGTGTGTGTTTGTGTGTGGGTGTGTGTGTATGTGTGACCGTGTGGCCAGAAAGGAGTAATTTTAGACTGAGTAATTAGTTGTCGATCTAGTCTACGGTGTATATTTGCGCTCTTGTGGCATTCTCACACTGGAGTGGGCAATCTAAATGAAACACCGTTGTCATCTTTGAAACGTGTGAGACACAGAAAATGTAATAGGGACGGATCAAGGCTTTAGACATCTCGGCGCTGTCTAAAACCAGAGGAAAACACCTTGTTGAGCACGAAACTGTAAGGTGTGACTCCAGGTAAGAGATATCGTGAGAATGTAACCACGAGTGGGCGGAACTTGAAATGTGGGCGTAAGAGACTGGTCTTTGTTAAGGTCAAAGGGAAGAAAATCTTAGTATGTTGTTGGACAGATTGAATTTTTGAATTATGGTACTTGCTTGCCGATTAGGAATGGATTTGTTAAAAAAATATCTTCCCCTAGTGTCATGAGTCAGAGTACAAGAAAAGCGTGAAGAACGCTGTTTATCTCTAGTGTTGAGATATATTTAGCCTGTAGTGTTTTGAGTCGTGGGTGATGAGCTCTCATGGCTAGTCCGTATGTATTGAGAGCGGTGTTCAAAACAGCCGTGTCTCGTGTGTGCCCTGAGTGTGTACGGGAGAGCATTCTGTCCTGGGCGTTGACTGGGGAAAGTCAGCCCTGTGTATCGAGAGTGTGTGGCCGCGTAGTGCACTATGTAGATGTTTAGCGATGTTCTTTCGCAGTATGTTCAAGTGGATTTATGTAGAGATTTGTAAGGCCATAATTAATATAACTGCCGTGTTGTGCAGTCTTTGAGGAGTTTGAGACATGTAGAGATTTGTAAGGCCATA
Source organism: Oreohelix idahoensis (assembly GCA_024509875.1). NCBI lineage: Eukaryota > Metazoa > Mollusca > Gastropoda > Stylommatophora > Oreohelicidae > Oreohelix > Oreohelix idahoensis. Next base: position 652,115 of record JAMPIV010018538.1, read on the forward strand.
ATTAATATAACTGCCGTGTTGTGCAGTCTTTGAGGAGTTTGAGACATGTAGAGATTTGTAAGGTCATAATTAATATAACTGTCATGTTGTGCAGTCTTTGAGGAGTTTGAGACATGTAGAGATTTGTAAGGCCATAATTAATATAACTGCCGTGTTGTGCAGTCGTTGAGGAGTTTGAGACATGTAGAGATGTGTAAGGCCATAATTAATATAACTGCCGTGTTGTGCAGTCTTTCAGGAGTTTGAGACATGTAGAGATTTGTAAGGCCATAATTAATATAACTGCCGTGTTGTGCAGTCTTTGAGGAGTTTGAGACATGTAGAGATTTGTAAGGCCATAATTAATATAACTGCCGTGTTGTGCAGTCTTTGAGGAGTTTGAGACATGTAGAGATGTGTAAGGCCATCATTAATATAACTGCCGTGTTGTGCAGTCTTTGAGGAGTTTGAGACATGTAGATATGTGTAAGGCCATAATTAATATAACTGCCGTGTTGTGCAGTCTTTGAGGAGTTTGAGACATGTAGAGATTTGTAAGGCCATAATTAATATAACTGCCGTGTTGTGCAGTCTTTGAGGAATTTGAGACATGTAGAGATTTGTAAGGCCATGATTAATATAACTGCCGTGTTGTGCAGTCTTTGAGGAGTTTGAGACATGTAGAGATTTGTAAGGCAATAATTAATATAACTGCCGTGTTGTGCAGTCTTTGAGGAGTTTGAGACAGGTGGAGAATTTGTATGCCACTTGCATTTGAGTTATCATGAATTGTGTCTTTGTTGATGTCATTGTGACTTCGTTGTGTGTTGTAACGTAATAAACAGTATCGAACTGTTCCAGGCGTTTTCAACCTTAATTGTCATCCATGACTCGTACGTGAGCTGTGTGGTGAGTGACAGTGCACACAGTATTCAACGATAGCGGTAACAATCACGTTTGCAACAGTGGTGATAATAACATCCACAATACCAATGACCCACACTCAATACACAAGTATAAAGGATTTATCATTTGATGAAACACCTTGTAAAAAAAAGATCTACTATCATTTGGTGGCCAATGTGGGGATATTCTTTTCCCTTAACATAAGTTAATTTTTTGTATTTATGTATTACAGCTTTGTTTTCCCTTGATTTTTTGGTGATGTAACTGTTTTAAAAAAATGATAGAATCATTTTTTATCTCCTTGGGCGGTGTAAATGTTAAGGTCAAAGGGAAGAAAATCTTAGTATGTTGTGGGACAGATTGAGGAACGTGAAAAGTCCTATAATAAAACACTTGTTGGTATATTGAACTATAATATTGTCCTCGGTAAAACCAAAATCAGAAGGGTCACTATAAGAGACTTGTTGTTCGCTGATGATGCTGCAGTCGTCACTCAAAGCCAACAGGAGCTTCAGAGCTTGATGAATCGCTTCACTAAAGCATGCAAGGACTTTGGCCTCACAATAAGTCTAAAGAAAACGAATGTGCTGAGTCAGGATGTGGGTGCTGCACCAGTTATCACTATCGATAACTATGAATTGGCAGTGGTGCACCACTTCACATACCTAGGGTCTACCATCAATGACAAACTCTCACTGGATACAGAAATCGACAGCCGCATTGGCAAAGCTGCAGCTACCTTTGCCCGCCTCACATCGCGTGTTTGGGGAAACTCTAAACTCGCAATGAAGACCAAAGCTGCGGTATATAATGCCTGCGTCACCAGCACACTCCTATATGGCAGCGAGACCTGGACGACCTATGCTAAGCAAGAAAGAAGGCTCAATACCTTCCATTTGCGGTGTCTACGCCGCATCCTCGGCATCTCGTGGAAAGATAAAGTGACAAATGTCGAGGTGTTGTCACGTGCTGGCCTTCAAAGTATGTATACGCTACTTAGACAGCGCAGACTTCGCTGGCTTGGCCATGTTCGCCGCATGGAAGATGGTTGCATCCCAAAAGATATCTTCTACGGACAATTAGCAGATGGCAAGAGAACAGTTGGGCGACCACAGCTGAGGTTCAAAGATGTGTGCAAGAGAGATATGAGGGCACTGGACATGGATCCAGCAACATGGGAGGATGAAGCTGCCGATCGCACAAAGTGGCGATGCTATTTACGGCACCACCTCAGATTGGGCGAAGAGAGGCTCACACAAGAAGCAGAGGTGAGGAGAAAACGTCGAAAGGAGCACCAGGAAATTAAGCAGTTGAGGGCTGTCACCTCAGGGGCGCATTCCCATAGTCAGTTATGACTGAAGGGGCTATTATTATTGTCCTCGGTCGCCAACTTAAAGAAAAGAATGCGGTATTACCAGAAAGGGTTGAGGAGCTTATAAAGAGCCAGGATAGTGAAACCATGGCACTACAGATGGAGTTGACACAGAGGAGAACAAATAAAGAAGTCAATGAGGAAAAGAGATTAAAAGAGTTAAAGGCTGAGAAAGAGAAGATGGCTAGAATTGAGAATTTGAATAAGAAGCTTAGTGAAGAAATTTCACATAAACAGGTTGAAATAACAAATCTTAGAAGAAGAGTAGATGGTCTTCTTGATATTTTCTTAGACAAGAACAGATGGTCTACTGTCCATGTTGACAGCGGCGGACAGAAAATGGTTTTTCAACAAGCCACTACTGCAAAAAGTCCACCACATACACTTTTTGCTGAAAGACATGTCAGACAAAATGGACAAAGATCCTTTCGTGGGAAATATAATTTCACACGAATTTATGACAACATTGCTGGTAATGCTGATTCCTGGCATCAGAATAACCAAGATAAGTCTACAGAAACAGTTAGTTCTGTTGATCATGAAAAGAAAGTTCATAAAATTCAGGTCAAAACTCTTAAGAGCAAACATTTATCTGCTGATGGAAATTTTCATAGGTTGACAGCAGAAAATAAAACTATTAACACCCGTCCTAAAGAGGAGGACCATTATGTGCAGAGCAATAAAGATACTTTCAGTCCTACTACTTGTCAAACTCAGCTCAGTCAGTTTGACACAATTAGTAAGCATATTCCAACAAAGAAAAAAAAAACAGTTTTGATAAGAGAAATAACCCTGAGGTCGAAAAGTACAAACGGAATTCAGCTAATAATAATTTCTGTCCTCAAAGATATAAGAGACAATTTAACATATCTAAAAATTTTGATTGTAAGAATTGTGTGCACACTAAAGAGTCTTACAGTAATTTTTCTGGAAGACAACAAGGCCCATTTGATAGATATTGTTGTCAAAGGAAAGAGAGTAATAACAACAATTCTAACTTGATTCATAAAAATAACAATGATCACAATAGAGGAAAGGACAATGTTTTCTATAAACAGAATAAAGCCCCAAATTTTACTTCACATCACCAGAGTGACTTTCCTCAACGAAAGCCTAAGATGTTTTATAAGCAGGGTAATAATAATTATTATGGTCTATTGAATGGTACTGCTTATTCTAATTTTGATGTCTGTTAAGTGTAAAAGTTTATTACAGAATACAGCAGGGACGACCTCCAGTTATTGTCAGGTTGTGCATAAGCATCCCATGTTGTGTACTATGTAATGATGGAAGAGTTGATAGCATCGTGAAGAAACCAGATGTTCACAGCCACAGAGTTGGGTAATCGTGTGATCGAATTTCCGTTTCCCCTAATTAAATCTCAAAAGTGATTAAAATGGATATTTTCATTTGTATTTATTCACAGCTTTACGATAAAAGTCAGCGCTCCCCATGTTTACGGTAGCTGTCAAGAAAGTAGGTCGCCTTCTAACCTGATGATGAAAGCGGTGGATTATGATATCTCCACATTTAAGTCATAAGACTATGTCTATTTGGTCCATATTATTTATTTTTGTACTACTGTGTTGAACTTGGAATTTTTGCAGCTGTGTTTTTTGAGATAATTTTTTTTTTTTTTATGCATGATGAGATTGCCAGCCAATGCACAAACTCATTAGTTAATATGGTGCGGTAGTCACCTTCAGAAAAGTCTTTGATTAACTTTACTCACTTTATTTAAATTTTTTCTCGAGTGTTGTTCCCATAATTGGTTAATATATTAGTACACTGATGATAGACAGTAAATATTTCAGTTAAATGTAATTTTGGAAAGGTAATTTGATTGTATTAGTGAAAATTGTGTATTTGAATTTGATAATGTAGTCCGAAACACTGATTTTTCTAGACCACGATACCTGAATCTAGACAGATAATTATATCACATACTCTATTTAAATTATGTTCTACTTATATATTTATAACTTTGTATGTAGTTAACAGTATGTTGTCCATGTCGTCTTTTCTATGACGTATTTTTTAGAAAAAAAAGAGAGAAAACAAAAAGAACCTACGTGTATTGATTGGTGTTTACATAGAGATAGAGATTTTTTTATTTATTATATGTCAATTAATTTTGGTGAAGATAATTTCTTTATTAGTTTATTAATTATAGCTCTAATTTACTTAAATATGAAATGCTATTCTGTGTAACTTATCGTTGCGAAATATTTTTACATTGTACTTTTTTGGGAAAAAGGTTTTTTTTCTTTTTCAAACATTTATTAATTTTTTTGGCCCCAGCGCTTGACTGTGCGCTATGTTTGATTATGTGCAGTGACATTGGTTCTTTAATAAGTTATTGTTTTTGATATTATGATGTATTCTTTATCTAGCGCGTGACTATACGTCAGCGAAAACTTTTTGATAGCGTTAACATTTTTTTTGTTTGCGTGATGTCTAGATCAATTTATTGTTAGTTATGAACCGGTTTAACTTAGTTAAATTACTTATTATGCTGTATTTAGTTATAGCTTTCTTCTATGTTTTGTATACATATATACATTAATTTTTTTCTTTCTTCGATGCTTTTCTGTTATGATTGTATTTATTTATTACAATACCTTGTTTGATTGAGACTGTTATTAGTATGTATTGTTATTGACTTTCTCTTCGTTCGTGTCTTTGCTTTCTGTCTGTCTTTGCTGGTTATTCTTCATTTCGTTTCATCTTTTCTGTTATCTTTTCGGTATTGGTTAATGTCTTGTTGATGCTCCTATGTGTCATATTCGCTTCACTTGTTTCTATTTCTGCACTTCTTCTTCTTTCGACACTTATACTTTCATTCTTTGTATTGTTAAGTTAATTACATGGTGTGTTATAATGTATCCAGTTCTGATGGTGGTATTTACTTTATATGTGTACAGTTTTTTTTGACTTAATTGTTAAACACGAGATATTTTTTATTTTTTTCCCCCTCATATTCTGATTTCTTACTTTACTGCATTATAGATCATTCTTCTTTTCTTTGATCTTGTCCTTTCTCTTGCTATTGATTGTTTCCTGTTTTCGTTCGTGTCCAATATACGTAACTTGCTTTTGTATTAGATTAATTCTGATGTACTTAAATGATTACGTTGGATGCTTCATTTTCTATTTTTCCATTTAATGTTGATATTTTATGTAGGTATATTCTTTTCCCTTAACATAAGTTAATTTTTGTAGGTATGTATTACAGCTTTGTTTTCCCTTGATTTTTTGGTGATGTAACTGTTTTAAAAAAATGATAGAATCATTTTTTTTCCTGCTGGGGCGGTGTAAATGTTAAGGTCAAAGGGAAGAAAATCTTAGTATGTTGTGGGACAGATTGAATTTTTGAATTATGGTACTTGCTTGCCGATTAGGAATGGATTTGTTAAAAAAAATCTTCCCCTAGTGTCATGAGTCAGAGTACAAGAAAAGCGTGAAGAACGCTGTTTATCTCTAGTGTTGAGATATATTTAGCCTGTAGTGTTTTGAGTCGTGGGTGATGAGCTCTCGTGGCTAGTCCGTATGTTTTGAGAGCGGTGTTCAAAACAGCCGTGTCTCGTGTGTGCCCTGAGTGTGTACGGGAGAGCATTCTGTCCTGGGCGTTGACTGGGGAAAGTCAGCCCTGTGTATCGAGAGTGTGTGGCCGCGTAGTGCACTATGTAGATGTTTAGCGATGTTCTTTCGCAGTATGTTCAAGTGGATTTATGTAGAGATTTGTAAGGCCATAATTAATATAACTGCCGTGTTGTGCAGTCTTTGGGGAGTTTGAGACATGTAGAGATTTGTAAGGCCATAATTAATATAACTGCCGTGTTGTGCAGTCTTTGAGGAGTTTGAGACATGTAGAGATTTGTAAGGCCATAATTAATATAACTGCCGTGTTGTGCAGTCTTTGAGGAGTTTGAGACATGTAGAGATTTGTAAGGCCATAATTAATATAACTGCCGTGTTGTGCAGTCGTTGAGGAGTTTGAGACATGTAGAGATGTGTAAGGCCATAATTAATATAACTGCCGTGTTGTGCAGTCTTTGAGGAGTTTGAGACATGTAGAGATTTGTAAGGCCATAATTAATATAACTGCCGTGTTGTGCAGTCTTTGAGGAGATTGAGACATGTAGAGATGTGTAATTCCATAATTAATATAACTGCCGTGTTGTGCAGTCTTTGAGGAGTTTGAGACATGTAGAGATGTGTAAGGCCATAATTAATATAACTGCAGTGTTGTGCAGTCTTTGAGGAGTTTGAGACATGTAGAGATTTGTAAGGCCATAATTAATATAACTGCCGTGTTGTGCAGTCTTTGAGGAGTTTGAGACATGTAGCGATGTGTAAGGCCATAATTAATATAACTGCCGTGTTGTACAGTCTTTGAGGAGTTTGAGACATGTGGAGATGTGTAAGGCCATAATTAATATAACTGCCGTGTTGTGCAGTCTTTGAGGAGTTTGAGACATGTGGAGATTTGTAAGGCCATAATTAATATAACTGCCGTGTTGTGCAGTCTTTGAGGAGTTTGAGACATGTAGAGATTTGTAAGACCATGATTAATATAACTGCCGTGTTGTGCAGTCTTTGAGGAGTTTGGGACATGTAGAGATTTGTAAGGCCATAATTAATATAACTGCCGTGTTGTGCAGTCTTTGAGGAGTTTGAGACAGGTGGAGAATTTGTATGCCAGATGCATTTGAGTTATCATGAATTGTGTCTTTGTTGATGTCATCGTGACTTCGTTGTGTGTTGTAACGTAATAAACAGTATCGAACTGTTCCAGGCGTTTTCAACCTTAATTGTCATCCATGACTCGTACGTGAGCTGTGTGGTGAGTGACAGTGCACACAGTATTCAACGATAGCGGTAACAATCACGTTTGCAACAGTAGTGATAATAACATCCACAATACCAATGACCCACACTCAATACACAAGTATAAAGGATTTATCATTTGATGAAACACCTTGTAAAAAAAGATCTATTATCAGTCTTATAAGTAATACCCCTTCTCCGAAAAGAGCAAGGGTGTATAGACATCAAAGTGGGGTCAAGCTATGTAAGTTCTCAGACAAGATGATGATGATGTAGTACTCTGAGTCCCTAACTGCTACCTCTTTAGATCTTAGATCCCAACTTGAGTAAAGATTATCTGTGTTGTGTTATTTGGCAAATTGTCTAGGGTAATTTATTTAATATATCAGGTATTGATTTCAAACTGAACTTTAACTTTAATAAAATTATTAAGCAATGCTGGATGAAGTTTTATATAAAATTTAATTGTCCTGAACCTCAATCTTTTCAGGTCAGGAATACTCGAAAGCAATAAAATGATATTTACACATCAAAATAAATATATTGGAAAAACTGTTCAACTTTTGTAGAGTGTTCACTGGAATAACTACACGTACAGTTTCTGTTCATATAAGTCTGCTATTACTATGCTGTTAGTTCTCTTTATTATGTTGATGGTCTTATCTATTCATCCTAAAAAGGGTTGTAATCCTAGTTTGATTACTCTTGGGTGAATGATTGGATAAACTGATACTGGCCTTTATAAAGGACTTATCTTAGAATGTTGCTGCTGATTCTCATATACACAAGTCAGGACCACAAACTTTATAGCTCCTGACTGAGCTCCAGTTATATAAGGAACTCTCATCTCCCACAAACTTCCTCTCAAGTGAATGCAGCCACGAGGTAATTTTGTGATATAACCTGGAATAAAAGGACAACCACATTCCATGTAGAAGCTGCCTCAAGTCCCTCACCCACAAACAACACTAAGTCTTACCCTTTTTCAGTTATTGTGCTAACAAGTTGCACAAGACCTAGAATTTCTTTGCCTACAGTCCGTTCAAGGTGATCAGTCTTTCTCTGTATTGATTCCATGGTAGTGTCCTTAGTCCATGCTTGGCTTCCTTACGATAATCATTTTTAGTACAAAACAGCTTGTGACCTATTGATTACTTCATTCTAACTTTTCCTGTACGTTTATTACATGATCTTTGAACAGTGCCTCTCTCCAGAAGAAAATACCAATTTAAATCACTACTAACACTTACTGTCGTAATTTGTTGCCATATTTGCAAACACTATACACATTTTTTTCCATTTCAAACACGTCTGCAAAACTACACACATTAATAAATGGGTCAGTATGGCAGAACACATTAGTTTCACTTTCTACTAGCACTCAAACAAATAGTCTGGTTAATCACAGGTTAATAATGAACAAAATATGCAAATAAAATATCTTTCTGTTACGACACGTTTTAATGAGGTCGTCTGCTACAGTTGTGAGCACTTGTAAGATTGCACATTGGGTTTTTGAGATGTTTGTTAAATATAGAAGGGTTTTCACGCTTGGCGGTATTTATTGAACGCGAAGTATATAGTAGCTTTATGACGTGTCAAAATTGTTATGGTTCCGCTTGACAACGAGTCACGGTCACCCTTTCGATTATAAGCTCCGAGCGAGACGGATGCAATTTTTGTTTACTCCCAGGATATTGATAGTGCAAGTATTTCGTTATGAATTTTTGGCTAGAGGGTCAGGCCTAATTATGTTGGAAGTAAGAATGGTTAAGGAAACCATTAATTATTGAAGTCCATTTACGGGAGTACTTGATCATGTTTATGATCTATATTCACAGACGAGCATGTCTCACTATCGGTTAACTGCATTGCATTAACGCGTATATATAGCTTGCCACGTTCTGACGACGATAGTTATTGATCTTTATGTTTGGACTGGACTACACTGATAGGAGATGAAGTTATAGGAGGACGGAGGTTATTATATGTACATTACTATATGAATGGAACTGTAAATGTTAATAAATATGCTATGTATTTGTGGACTCAGAAGAAGGAGTTACTTCATTGATGACCTTCAAGGTTGGCTAAACAGTTGAGCCCTTTTTATACATTTATTATACGTTCAAGCTCAGTTACGAATACTAATATTGTTGAACTGTTGGATAGGGTTCGGAAGGATAATATGATGACACTCGATTTATTAATGAATACCCTATTTCATCAATGTACATCTTCAGCCGAGGATATACCCACAAAAACGGGAATGATAACTGACATAAACAAGTAACCCGTAACAGAGTCCCGTAACAGTGCCGGCCAGCGTGGTTGCTGAAGAATTCAAGAAATATTATTCGCAAGTCCAAATATTATAGAATAATGAACAATGTTTTTCGAATTTAATTTCGAGCGAATGGCGTAAAATATTGCAAAGTTCAAGACACATGCGCTCTACGCACAATTCTGACGTCATAACCTTCCAAGATGACTTTCAATCAGCCGTTATCTTTTAAGAGGAAGTCAATTGTCAAACTCATGAAGACGGATATCAATTCAAGTTAATCAACGCCGACGAGGCCTATCATGAATAATCCGTACATCTATGTCTGGATGTTGGTGTATGCCAGCATTGTGCGGACTATTGAATTCGCCTTTTAAAGATAAGTACAATTTTAGGCCCAATGGCAGTACTGAGTCCAGTATTATTGCAGGCATGTTTTTCTCTCAATATTAAATGTTACATGTTTTATAATGTGGTGTCTATGTTGATTTAGCAGGCGGCTGGTGGGAGTTTCGGATCAACCAATACTTCTTACAGATGGTCGGTGGATCTGAAACCGTTCTAATAGGGCATTAGTTGACTAATTTCATTTGCAAAGCATCCACTGAGATTTCGTTCGTGGCAGACTGTGTTTGCATCTGATTCTGGTCAATGTTAGACGTTAGCTGTAAAGTTACGTATATATTTGTTGTATTTATTATGTATTAAGTTTCATTTTTATTCATTTTTTTCACTTGTTTGTAAACTATCCCGTTCATTCTAATCTGACTATCATTTATTTACAAATATGTATTGTAACGATTTGACTACGAGTCCAAGTGACGTCATCTTTTTAGTGTAGTATGATTTTGACCTATTTTTTCAGTTCAACACTGACTACTTCCGATTTTCTGCTTGGTTCATAAAATCATTTTTATGTTGGTAATTTGTCAATTGTGGCGTGATATTGTGTTGTAACACCTTGTTTTATTGTGTCTTTTGTATTTATTCATTTATAACTAATATTGTAATTATAATAAGATAAATTAATAATAAAATAATAATAATATAAAACATTTGATTAATTTGGACAAAAAAAATTACTTGATGATTAGTTTTATTGCATCAAAATGCAGTAGTAGTTTATGCCACTACTGTTTACACAAGCTGCATAGGGCATGATATGATAAAATATTGATAAATAAGAATAAAATTACATCTTACCTGGAATTTGGTAATGATATGGAGGGATAATTAGTTGACTGTTATAATCAGAGTTCTACATTAGCCATTAAGCATACATAATTGATTATAAAGGAGAAGCACTTAGATAATTTGCTTGTTAATTGATCTACTCAGAGAGTCATAAATATGTATATATATATATATATATATATATATATATATATATATATATATATAAAGTTTCTATGGATATTTTGGAACATTTTCTCTGAGATAGATTGCGGTTATTTTGTGCAAGCTGTGAGGAATATGCTATAGAACAGTTCTTAATTCGAATGAGCCAGGATCTTAAGGAATTTGCTTTTCGTATGTGTAGATATGCCCCTTCACAGGAGAAAGCAGTGAGACTTGCTACCTTAGTATCCACTATTTTTTATGATGAAGGTAAAATGACTTGCTAAGGACTGTAGTAGTATTGAGTTGAATGAGTTGAAGAAAATTATAACGAAGCATAAGGACATGGAGATTACCCTTAATAATGAGCTGATACAGCAAAAAGGGGAATATGAGAAGAAGTTGTCAGCACTGGATTTTGAAAATACTATATTGAAGAAAAAAGCGACAGTGTTGATAGTAGAAAATACGAAGAGGAGAAGACATTTCTACATCGTTTAGAGGAGCTTAAGTTACAAAATTTACAGGAAAAAAGGCATTATAATGACTTAAAGAAGGTCTCGGAGGAATATATGGATTCTTTAAACACGTCACGTGTTAAAGAAAAGGGTGTTGATGGTATGGAATTAGCTGAAACGTCTGGGTCGGACACAATGATTGCTCTGGGGGATATCATCCAAGAAGGTAAGAATGATGGGTTCCAAGACCCAGACCTTGAAGATTTTGTGCTAGATAATTTTTTATGTCGTACGGCATCCGACTTGGCGGAGTTTACTAACTTTAACTTTCATTCTGTCCCACATATAATAATAGCTAGGGACATGGTAGACTTACTAGGTCGAGTATTTCGTACTTTTGTGGAACGGTACGTACATGTCCAACATGGTTCTATAGTGAATAACATTCGTAACGCTATTCTCTGCGACATTGATTAAGATTAAAAAAATGAACTCTAACTTTACAGGTCGAGGTTGCCAATACAAACCTCGCGTCATTACAATTGAAGCTGGCAAATTCTAAAGAGCTGTTAGAGGATACATGGAAGACGAATAATACTTTGAACTCGGTTATTCAAGAGCTGAAATCTGAAGTCTCATTCTTGAATTCAATAGTCGATATGCAAGTGCATAACCTGAGTCGAGAATTTACAGACCAGTGTATTCAATGTGATTTGATTCTGACAAATGATATGCAGGTTGGATCCATTTATTATGATAAGGATCTACATACACAGTTCTGTCTACATAGGGACATTAAGTCAAAGATGGTGATAGAAACAGGAGCAAATGGGAGTGTATTATTTGATGAGAAAAATATAATGGATGTATTTCATTCTGATAATGATACATTTTGTGAATTTTTTCTTAGACAGGAAAAAGCGTTAGAGGATGAGGTAACCTCATTGAAACAGATATTGGATGACCAGATAATTAAAGTGAACTCTTCCACGCGTGACTTGGCATTATTACGTGAAGATAATAAGAAAGTTATGATTGATTCCCATAAAGATAATGAGACATATAAGACATTATTTGATGAAGTGAAATCAGAAAATGAAGAAGAGAAAACAGAATCTGGTAATGTTGTTACTGTATCTACCTCGAGTGATGATTGTTTCACTGATGACATTGTGAGTGCATTGGAAGCGGGAATCCTGAATGAGAAAAAGAGATATGCTGAACTGGAAAAGAAAATGCAACAGCAGATCAATGACCTTTCAGCTAAATTGAATACAGTTGATTCCTTACTTGTTAGTGAGAAGAACACAACGACTAATTTAGACAAATTAAATAAGAAGCAGAGCCATGATATTGCATTCCTGACTTCTGAAGGTAATAAATTAAGAAAGAGGGTTGATTGTCTGTTGGATGTAATGTCAGGTAAAAAGAAATTGATGAACAACAGAGGAGATAAACGTACTTTACGACATGACTTAAGTACTATGGGTGATATGAAATTATCAACACACCCACTGGTAGTTAGGAAATCATTCCTGGGGAGATATACCTTCCCTCGAGAGGATACTACAACCAATTCTGACAATAAATTTTGGCGACATGATCAGAGTCAAACTGATCTTAAAAAACGTATTGACGTTGTCACAAGTGACAAGATGCTTCATAATAAGATTAATAGCATCAGGGTTAGTTATAACTCAGATAGGAAAATTAAAACCAATGGGTTAGTCAGCAAAGTTTTCACTTTGCCTAACAAGCAGGGGTCAACGACATGCGTTAAACCTACTGCTAAGTTCCATCAGTATGATAACTCACAATATAGAGATCATACCTATATGAGAAGAGAAAAAGGCAATGTTCCTAATAAAAATAAAGGTACACATTACAGTTGTTCACATTTTCGTGATAACGGTACTACCTACATTGGTAAAAGTGCATATTCTCGCACTGTGTTAGTGCGCAATCTGCCACAGGATACTACATGGCAAGCACGTGGTAATTTCTTCAATTAAACGGAAGACGTTAAGTTTGTGCGTCTGTTGCCACATACCAATAGCAGGTATGGTGAGGCGTTGGTAACATTTAGAACCAATAGAGACGCATGGTGTTTACTTTCATCACCATTCTCTCAGGCTACAATTGGTACCTAATGCTGCTTCAAGCAGATATTAGCTTATAGATATTAGGATTAGTTATCTCATTCTTTGATGACTCAGCATATGCAGTCATCAGTTATTTTCTCTCATAGTCATCATACGAGTACGTTATAAATATACGTAAGAACATTGTTGATGCTTGACAATTGACAACAGCTTCTTCTGAGGCTGCTAAACTAAAAGCTCGAGAGTTTCAAAACAAAAATTGACGATTACGTCAATTATGCCCTGGTGATGAGACTTTCGTGTTGCTTCCACGAAAAGAAAATAGATTATTAATTGCATGGAATGGTCCTTACTAAGTTGTCTAAAGAATTTCTGACGTTGACTACATTCTGGACTTCGTTCTGTTTTGGGAATCTTAAGAGAAAATAAATTAACTACTAAACCCACTAAAAAACAAGTGGCTTTTCATGACATAACTTTTCTTGGACATATTATTGAGGCGGGGTGTATCCAAACTGTTCCCCATAATATATCTACATTTTTAAATTTGTCAATTCCTAAGACAGAAGAACAAGTTAGGAGTATATTAGGTCTCGTCCAAGACTATAGTAGATTCATACCTAATTTATCATCCACCATGGCTGTCTTGTCCTCACTCTTGAGGAAGGACATGCCTGTGAAAGTGACCTGGACGGCAGACTGTGACAAAACATTTCACCAGATATTATCTTTCTTTTCCAGGCCACCTACTTTAAGATTTCCAGATATTAATAGAATTTTCATTTTACGCACAGATGCCAGCAATTATGGTATTGGAGGTAGTCTTTTACAAGAATACGAAGGAGTACTCCACCCAACGATGTTTGTTTCGAGAAAGCTCACCACTACTGAAATGAAGTAGTCCATGATCGAAAAAGAGTTGTTAGCAGTTGTATGGGCTATTCAGAAGCTCGAGAAATACCTTCTTAGTGCACCATTCGTTATCCAGACAGACCAGAAGTCTGTAGCATCACTAAGACGTGCTAACCACAAGAATGCAAAATTAGCGAGGTTTGCAATAATACTGCAACCTTTCAATTTCCAAATTGAATCTATCCCTGGCAGCGAAAATGTGATGGAATCGTGTACACATCGGATGGAACTTACGTTTACATACTTTTGTATTCGATCGTTGTAATTCAAGAATATCGCTTGTGGAATGAAATTTCGCTTTGTATGGAAAAAACCATATTTCACAAACATAAAGGAACTCATTACAGATTAATCTTCAGGACTTATGATAGTAATTTCGTTACCTTGGAATTGAATAAAATAAAAGACAGTTTGAAAAAAAGAGAAAAAAAAAGAAAGAAAGAGAATAGAAAACAAAACATAATCACACAGGTCATTGAAATCGGTACTACAGTGATGCAATTAGTTACAATTTAATGTAGTTAAGTACTTATGTGAATTTGATTATGATATAACATGATATATTTTTCTTTCTTTCTTTAACTGATACATTAATTTAATTACATAGCTAATTCCTTACACATCTATTTTATTTTAATCTATTACTTTCTTATTACTTAACTCTCATATAGTTTTTCTCATGGAGAGAAGAACAACCACCACAACAATTACTTTACCGAAGAAAGGTGATCTTTTTTTTCTCTATTATTCTGGAAAATTATTATGTTGCTACTTTCTTCACATTGATACAATACCTTGATTTATTTAATTATACTTTGATTTTATTACATGCTAGACATAGTACATTAATTATTTAGTTAATTCTACAGTTAGTTACTATATTCTATTATAAAACACACATTTTTAGTTACATAGATAATTGTTTACTATTCTTTCTTACAGTTGACTCTCTCTTTAGTTAACTTTATATTATTTCCATATATTATATGACATGTATTATATTGACATGACTTACGACACTGTTCTAGTGAGAACATTGTGGGCCATATATCGTGTATTTTTAAAATTTTTATGATAATTATCTTGTTAACTAAAAAAAAAAAAACAATCTATAGAATAGATTTTTTTTTACCCCGTCGTCAGGGAAATGTTACGACACGTTTTAACGATGTTGTCTGCTACAGTTGTGAGCACTTGTAAGATTGCACATTGGATGTTTGAGATGTTTGTTAAATATAGAAGGGTTTTCACACTTCGCGGTATTTATTTAACGCGAAGTATATAGTAGCTTTATGACGTGTCAAAATTGTTATAGTTCCTCTTGACTACGAGTCACGGTCACCCTTTCGATTATAAGCTCCGAGCGAGACGGATGCAATTTTTGTTTACGTCAAGGATATTGATAGTGCAAGTATTTCGTTATGAATTTTTGGCTAGAGGGTCAGGCCTATTTATGTTGGAGGTAAGAATGGTTAAGGAAACCATTAATTATTGAAGTCCATTTACGGGAGTAATTGATCATGTTTATGATCTATATTCACAGACAGGCATGTCTCACTATCGGTTAACTGCATTGCATTAACGCGTATATATAGCTTGCCACGTTCTGACGACGATAATTATTGATCTATATGTTTGGACTTGACTACACTGATAGGAGATGAAGTTATAGAAGGACGGAGATTATTGTATGTACATTACTATATGAATGGAACTGTAAATTTTAATAAATATGCTATGTATTTGTGGACTCAGAAGAAGGAGTTACTTCATTGATGGCCGTCAAGGTTAGCTAAACAGTTGAGCCCTTTTTATACATTTATTATACGTTCAAGCACAATACTGCTCAGTTACGAATACTAATATTGTTGAACTGTTGGATAGGGTTCGGAAGGATAATATGATGACACTCGATTTATTAATGAATACCCTATTTAATCAATGTGCATCTTCAGCCGATGATATACCCACAAAAACGTGACTGATAACTGACATAAACAACCATCCCGTAACAGAGTCCCGTAACACTTTCTTACCCTCAGGAAAATATATTCCCACACTTACAACCTGAACTGTCATTCTAAGGGATCTAGAACTGCTCTCAGATCAGAAGTCAAAGACTTGGTCGATCTGTCTTTTCGTTTCTGTCAGCTCGGTGCAGAATTTTGAATCGAATGGCCCAGATTGTATTATCTTGTTACTATTTATAGAACTACACCCGCCCAAACGGAGGCAAAGTCAAAAAGTCTTGCTAGGAATTTTGACCTTGGCGATTCTGAGCTCGCTTGTATAATCTGACTAATTTTAAATATTTTATATTACAGTTATTATTGGACCGATTTTAATTATCAAAATTGATATTTAATTGGCCAATTGCTATCTATCGTTCCATATGGCTTTCCTTTAGTTATTCCTTTGCATTTCACTCTAGGTAATTTTTAAGTAATTAAACTTGGCATTACCCTGATGTAAAAACATCACTAAAATAAATTTTTCTAAGTCAATAAAATTTTATTATGAGGGAATATTTATGCTTATGTGTAAAGCAATATCAGCGCTATAATTTGAAATATTTCCTTCTGTTTAACTATCTTTAGTTGTTAAGAAATAAAATATCTTCGTTCAGGCAAAAACACAAAATAGGTATTTTCACCAAGTCAAAAGGTTTCTTTATCCCTACCACAAAAAAGAAGCACTATGATTGGTTGTTAAATTTGTACTATGCACTTAGATAATTTTGTTGTGGGCGGTAAATTTTGACTTCGTTCCTAGACAAATTCAAATACACTAGATAAATTTTTGGCTGTAAATTTGACTGGGTTCTTAGACTGCTTCAAATACTATAGTTAATTTGGGGTGGGGAATTTGAGCGTGGTGTAAGACAGATTCGAATTTTACGACAATGTCATCCATACTGAGCATAGGACTCCCGATTTGCTCCCCAGCGGGATGGGAGGAGCTTTGCATCACGTTTTGACGTGGTTATCATGAGGTACCGGGGAGTATAGGTAAGATTTAAACTAAACGAGTTGAAGAATTTAGTCAGAGCTGAGAATTAGCCAGATCGTCTTCTTGTGCAAAACGCGCCCTCGTACAATAACCAAGTGAGGTTGCATAGTTGCGTCTGTGCTAAGAGAATTAACGACATAGAGGTATGCTTGCATATATGTACATTGTATAATACTTAACATAAAGTAATATTAGACGTTTCAGGTTTAGAAGTTAATGCATTTCAGCGTTTGTCTATCTATAGTTTGACAGAAGCTGATTGGCGATTTATGTGTTTTTAAGTGTAATTTCACGTATATCTCATCGCTATTTTCAACCGTGGGACTGTGTTAACTCTTTCAGTCCCAAGCAAAAAGGTGGGTTTGGCCCAAACAAAAATGGCCATACCAGTATGTTTTTATTATTTTTGTTTGGAAATAATTTTTTTTAAATGTTCATATTCATAAATAACAAAAGTCCATAATGGATGGCTATACTTTAAGAAGATAGCGTTTTTGAGTTGTCAAAATTAGAAAACAGCCATAGAAAGAATCAAGAGATACGAAAGCCAGTATACTGGCTCTTGGGCCAAATGGGTCTAGCGGGAAGTACTGTATACTGGCTCTTGGGGATTAAAGAGTTAAATGTGTAAAGTATTAAGTGCATTTATAAGAGGAATTCTAGTGTCGCACTGCGCTGTATACAAGTGTGTACTTATTAACATTATTTATGCAGTGTTAAGTAATTGTTACTGCCATCACTAGTGTCCATAATTTGTCGAAGTATGGCGGCTTGTGTACCCTGATTACCCCCAGAGCTATGCCAGCGGGAGTTTTACTCCTGGAAGTTTCTACTAAGCTAGACAGGTTTACGCGGGCAGGGGTCAGACTAAAGCAGACACCCTGGCCCTCCAGGTTGGGGGTTTTAGCATAGGGCTGACACCCCTGTCTATGTAAAAAAAAACTTGAAGTTACGGAAACAACAACGAATAAACAAACTTTGCTGCAAGACGGACATCCGGGGTCAGAGGCTCGTATGACTGTCAGTGGTGAAAGCAGAAAGGAAGCCACTGACATGAGAACGGACGTCCTGACCGCAAAACATAATACAAGAATAGGATTTTGGAATGTCAGGACAATGAATGAGACGGGTAAACTAAAACAGGTCACGGCAGAAATGAGAAACTATGGGTTACACATTCTAGGGATAAGCGAGAGCAGATGGACAGGGGCAGGAAAAGTTAAAACAGCAACAGAAGAACCAGTACTTTGCTCTGGAAGAGAGGATGGACAGCACAATGAAGGTGTTATCAATTATTCTACAGAAAGGAATAGAAAGGACATTACTGGAATGGAAACCCATCAACAACAGACTGATAAGATTAGGATTGAGAGGTAGATTCACCAATACTACAATAATACAATGCTACGCACCAACGAATGACAGTGGTGAAGAGGTCAAGGATGAATTCTATCAACAACTGCAGAAAGAAATGGAAGACACACCTAGATATGATCTTATTATAGTAATGGGAGACCTTAGTGCGAAAGCTGGTACACACAATACATATAATGAAAGAGTAATTTGGAAATGCGGCAGCGGAACAGCAAACGAAAATGGGGATAAATTAATAAGTTTCTGTAGTATTAACAACCTGGTCATTGGAGGAACACTTTTCCCACATAAAGAAATTCACAAATTAGCATGGGAATCACCAAATGGTCGGGACAGAAACCAGATAGACCACATCATGATTAACGGTAGATGGAGACATGCATTACAAGATGTGAAGGTAAGAAGAGGTGCAGATGTGGGAAGTGATTCCCATTTAGTAGAAGCAAAACTGAAAGTGAAACTAAGAAGGGCTTGACCAACTGTAACTACGCAGAAAAGGTTTGACATCAGCAAATTGAAGGACCCTCTTACCAGAAAAGCTTTTGCGGCTGACATAAAGAAACGATATCAATTTGCCAAAATCAGGAAAAGACATTATTTGATGATATAGACCAGAAATTCAACACCATTTCAACAATATATAAGGAAAGCAGCAAATCATGCTTGGGATTCCAGGAAAGGAAGAAGCAAGACAGGATAACACCAGAAACATTAAACACCATAACACTGAGGAAGGAAATGAAAAGAAAGAAAACAGAAGCGAAGACCCCTAGGTTAAAGCAACTATATAGCGAACAGTACAGTCAGCTGGACAAGGAAGTTAAACGCCTAACCCGAGCCAACAAAAGGAATTTCCTGGACGATCTTGCAAGACAGGCAGAAGAAGCAGCACTGAGAAATGAACAAAGCACAGTATACAAAATAACTAAATTCATCAGCGGAAAACGAGGTGCAAACAATATTACATTAGTAAGAGATAAGCAAGGAAATCTCATCACGACAGCAGAGGGACAGGAAACAAAATGGGCAGAGCATTTCAGAGAAACTCTGAACAAGGAACCACCAGAGACACAATTGAATGTTCCTGAGGCTGAAAACGATCTAGATGTAAATACAGACATTCCACGAAAAGAAGAAATAATCACATCAATCAAAGGGTTAAAGAACGGAAAAACTCCTGGAAATGATAAATTAAATGCAGAGCTATTTAAGACAGACGCTGAGCTAGCAGCAGAACTATTAGAACCACTATTTGCACAAGTCTGGAAAACAGGGACAACACCATCAGAGTGGAACAAATGAATAATTGTCAAATTGCCCAAGAAGGGAGATCTTGCAGACTGCAATAATTGGAGAGGAATCACTCTTCTCTCAGTTTCCAGCAAAATACTAGGCAGGATAATTATACAGAGAATTTCAAAAGCAGTAGACCACAAACTGAGGAAAGAACAAGCAGGATTTAGAAAGAACAGAAGATGTGTAGATCATATATTCACTCTCAGGAACATTATAGAGCAGTGCTCAGAATGGCAAAGAAAGCTGTACATTAATTTCGTTGATTTTGAAAAAAGCTTTCGACAGCATACACAGGGACACTTTATGGAAAATACTGAGGGCTTATGGAATTCGAAGCTGCATAGTGTCAATCATAAAAAGCCTCTATGCCAATTTTACGTTTTGTGTTGGGCAGAGCAACCTAACCTTTGAGGTGAAGACCGGAGTACGACAGGTATGCCCCTTATCAACCACTCTATATTTAACAGTCATAGATTGGGTGATGCGCCAGACAGCAGAGGGCAGTCCAAGAGGAATAAGATGGACTACAATTTCTACATTGGAAGATCTGGAAAATGCAGATGACATTGCAATACTAGCACATTCACATTAACACATGAAGGAAAAAAAGGAAAACTTTAATAAGTTTAGCCAGCAGGGGGGCTTGAACATCAATTTAATGAAGTCAGAGGTCATGTCGCTCAATGTGAACAACCCTGAGCCCATATCAGTAAGGAATTAGCAACTGGTACAGACAGACACCTTCACTTACGTAGGATGCATAGTAACATCAGACGGCGGGTCAGGCATAGACATCAACATCAGAATGAATAATGCAAGAACAGCCTTTTTTAGCCTAAACAACATCTGAAAGTCCTCTCAAAACAGCACAAGCACAAAATTAAGATTATATCAGAGCTGTGTGCTTTCTGTGCTTCTCTATGGTGCGGAATGCTGGAGAGTTACAGAGAAGGAAATGTCGAAATTGTCCTCTTTTCACACAACATGCATAAGAAAAATTCACTTAATCTTTTGGCCGAATACCATCACCAACCAAGATCTGCTTACTCGGAGCAAGCAAGAGGACATGCACAACATCATAGCTGGCAGACGCTGGAGCTGGGTTGGCCATGTCCTCAGAAGAGACCCCGAAACCATCCCAAAAACAGCTATCCTTGGACCCCTGAAGGAAAACGAAAGAGATGCCGACCAAAAACAACCTGGCGGAGGACTGTTGAGGCTGAGATGCAAAGAATGAACCAGAGTTGGGGCACTGTACAAAGGATGGCCGCCGACCGAGCAACGTGGAATCAATTTCTTGTTGCCCTACAAGACGCCACCTGCGTGATGGCCACTGACTGCTTTGACGGTCGGCGGCTAAGGATCAAAGAAGAAGAAGTAATAGTTATATTGCATTCTTGTGAGCCGTAAGTGTGGTTAATTTTATATCAGTGATTATTGTGAGAGGAAGATTAGCGTACCCTCTAGATCCGTGAGTAGCCTATGCCTATTACATTTAGTATAGATCTGTAAGAATAGATTATATATCTTCTTTTTCTTTAGAGCAGCTAGGATTCTCACATATTGAGAAATTGATGTCATTTAGACTAGTGCGCGGGGTGGACTATTTCATCATAGATAGAAGTGTGTCATTTACGTTTTCTCCCGCGTGATGATGTAGTTAGTAATTAGCAGGAATATGAAGGCATTATGGTTGACTGAGATATGTTTATTGTACGATTACACATATACACAGACCTGCATGAACACACACAACACACACACAAACGCACATGGTCATTTAAGCGCATCTACTAGCATATTTTCACACATGTGTAACACCACACACAAAATACACACACATACACACACACACATGGACATATAAGTGCATGCACTTGCATATTTTCACACATATTATGTATTATTACGTAGATGATGTTTGCCGATTAGTACGATGATAGTTTATTTTGTTTTATTTTATTTCAGATAGTCCAGCAGTCTGTGCTGGGTTATTATATGGTGTTACGTAGAGAATACCGAAATAGCTTGGTTAAATGGTGTTGTATAGGTATTACCTAGAAAGTAAACTTGTGGACAACATTGTTTTCTGTATAATTCATATGCTACCTGATAAAAGTTAGTTGTTTATCCTTTACAGGACGTGACAATCAACACCAGCTTTTATTAGCTGTTTGTGATTTTTCTAGACAGTTTTGTCATTCAGTAGTTTGCCATTGCTTTCTGAACGGTATGGCGCTTATACCATTGTTAAAATCCACACAAAGCGATCTGCTACCAAACCACCTGCAGCAGGTTTCTGTCATAAAATGAATCTGTATGAACAACACGCTCAAATATTTCCCCGCTAATAACCTCGTTAATGCATTTTTACAGTCTATAAATAACTGCATTTGAAATTTGTCTCAAGGCCACTGTAACATCAACCGCCAACAATTTGACTAAAGAATTGGAATTTTTCCACTAAACCAAGTGTTACGCACAGATCATTTTTTCTAAAGTCATTGTATGATCATTTTTCCTAAAGTCATTGTATGATCATTTTTTGCTAAAGACATTGTGTAATTAGATTGACTTAAATGTACACGTTAATTTTTTCACTCAAAGCTACATAACTCTGGATATTGAAATTATCATTTAATATGATGATTACCTCCTCTTGTGACGAGACACGTTCGGTCTATATCTTTTGAACGAAGTGTGACCATTCTCCTTATTTGGTAGTATCGGTCAACTGTTGTTAGAATGTCTGAAACCAGTGTTTAGGATTCGTTTGCTGACCATATAAGGCAAGATTTCTTACAAAATCTTTCTAGAAGGTCTTCAACCATCTTCTCGTTGAATTTTACTCAGGAGTAGGCTTTTCTGCGCATGTCTGGACTTGGGGTGTTTTTTCGTCTTCCGCCCAGCGGCATTGTGAAGATGTACTGAGTAGAGAGTGGACGCATCTGCGTCTTGTGATTTTGATAGGGAAGTTCATAGTCTTTTTGTGAGTTAGTTATCTAACTATAGACTTTTCCCAGTATTATTCAAGCCGCCTGGAGGCATATGTTTTGTGGTGGATTCCGAATAAAGGTAATTCCTCTTTATTGAACTTTACGATACCATCTAGAAGTTCGACATTTTTGTTGCTCTCTGCTCGCTTGTGTGATTCAAAATGGAGAGGTACTTTGATTAGGATTTCGCCACTGGTATCTTTATATCTGAACAATTTATATATGGGTCGCTTTAGACCAACAGGACTATTGTCTGTTTTCCAGGATTCGCTACGCTAGCGATTACGCCTAAGTCAAAGGGTTAGACTTAGGAACGTGATAAAGGTCAGTTCGACCTGTACTCCTCAATGCTATTTCTCGTGCAAACGATAATGAACTTATTTATTACACAGGAGAGGAGTAATGATTATTATGTATGTGTACTGATGAAATGCAGCTGACACTGTTACACTATTGATAAGAATGAATATTAGTGCATCCAGCACTGTGCCATATTATTCAGACAGATTGATGAATAATAATAACTTTATGACACTGTGAACCTTGAACTGTTGTTTACGCTATGACTGATGAGGATTGGATCCTACATGAATATCAGTTGGCACCAATATTATTTCTGAATGCTACAATCGTTGAACTGTGATGTCTTATGACGTATGTAACGTGACTGTCATTGTGGTGTGCAATAAAATGGTATATAAACGTCACGAGCAGTTTACCATTTCTATGACTTTGCATGTCATTTTGCCTGTGCTGTACTCTGTGGACTATCCAACTACTTACACACGGCAACAATAAAAACCAGATAGGACACCCTACAATACAACCTCAATCTACCCGGTGTCGATAGGGGTGATACTTCCAGTCAGCCTAAATCCACCCTTATCATTTCATGGTGGCCAAATGTTGGTTTATTCTGGTAGAAGCTTGCAAGGGGGTCAACAAACCCAGACATCATCATCATACCATATACAAGACAACATTACAGTTTCAACTCATCACCTTTAATGAAAGATTTTGAAAGTACCCGGCGTTGCTGAAAGTTGGAAACATTTTGAAAGTACCCGGCGCTGCTTGATAGTATTGCAGTTTTCCTGATAGAAGGACAAGTGCCGAGCGAATCGATTTCCTGATCTGTAAGGAAGAAGGACAAGTGCCGTAACAACTGTTCTGGTATCAGAAGTACTGTTGCGGATTCAGAAGGTCACGTGCCGGTTAAGTCGTTTTATAAGATTCAGAAGGTCAAGTGCCGTAACAACGGTTCCGATATTAGAAGCTCATCTCCTTTGTCATGGCTGTTTATTGGAGCAGATGTTGATCAACGTTGGATCATTATCCTCAGAATGCTGATCACATCCTGTTCTGCACCGTGCTGACGCTTGGATTTATAGAAGTTAAGTGGCCTGTTTTATTTGTGAATTGTGACCTTATGTTCTAGCTGAGCCTTCTGTACTTTCACACTTTCTCCTATTGTTTTCATGTTACATGTTTATATGTTATATGTTATTTGAATATTTATATGTTTATATTTCAGCGGGTCTGGATGGGTAGTGACTCCTATAGATCATACCACGTGGCAGAGGTTTTCTATTGAGAGTGTTCTGTAGGGTATGCAAATTTCCTATAGTGAAATTTGCTAAGCGACTTTGGTTGTTATTTCTATTAGTTGTGATGACATGGTCAGTATTGTTTTCGGTATTTTTTTTTTCACATTCTTTAGTTTTGTTTTGATTTGTTTGTATTTGTAGGTCTCCTCTTTTCTATTATTCAGTTCTTTACACAATTTTTGTTTATACATTGTGACGTCATTTGTTTGTTTACTTTTTCGCATTTTGTCATTCACATTCTTTGTGATATTTTCTTTTAGTTCTGCTGTTTATTTAGTTGACTTATGCGAATGCTTTCGTATTGACTTTGATCTTTGTTGTTGTTGACTTTGATCTTTGTTATTGTTTACATTGACTTTGATCTTTGTTATTGTTTACATTGACTTTGATCTTTGTTATTGTTTACATTGTCTTTGATCTTTGTTATTGTTTAAATTGTCTTTGTTCTTTGTTTTAGATTACATAGTTCTTGAGTAATTAGCTTTCACTATTGTTACATATTTGCTCATGCGCTGTTGATTCATAGTGCACTTATCATAACTAACTAGTGGATTTGTTCATGCACTATTACATTGTGCAGTTATGATAAATAACTGATTGATTTGTGTTTATGCACTAATTTGTGTAGTGCACTGATGAGTAAGAAGTGACTTGTGATATTATTATATATTTGATAATACAAGTTTGGTGTCAAAGACTTGTTTCCCACAGAGATTGGGTTAAACATTGAGAGTATACAAGTACTTTATTAAGTCTTGTTACTATTAAGGTTGAAATAAAATAATTAAATATTTCAGATTTGGTGACTCATAATATTAGACATCATGTCTACACTTGATTACTTTATTGAACAAGGGAAATCCCTTGGCAAGACAGGTGATAAATTGGAAGAATATGCAACTACTCAATATGATAAAGCATTAAAGATGGAAGAGAAAAAAATGGAAATGAAGGCTGAACAAAAGAAACTGCAGATGCAGGTGGAGGAAAGAAGATTCCAAATGGAAATGGAAAAACAAAAAAGAGAAGCAGAAGCAAAAGCTGAGGCTGAAGAAAGAAAGTTACAGGCAGAGGCTGAAAATAAGAGACTTGAAATAGAGTCTGAAAATAAAAGATTAGAAAAACAAGCTGAGGCTGAAGAAAGAAAGTTACAGGCTGAGGCTGAAGAAAGAAGGTTACAAAGAGAGGCTGATGAGAGAAAAGCAAAAATGGAGCATGAAGAAAAACTCTTAGCTTTGGAGTTAGAAAAGTTGAAGTTGTCTAGTAATGCTAATGATGCTAATAAGGTATCATCTGTTAATAAGTCTAATGCTGTTGATTTCAAGCTTAATCTACCAGCATTCAATGCTTCTATTGATGATATAACATTTTATTTAGACAGATTTGAAAATGCATGTAAAGTGCATAACATAGATAAATCACTGTATGTTTATCATCTGTCCAAGATACTTAGAGGTGATGCTTTGACTGTGTTGGGCATGGTAGATGTGCCTGACAAAAACAACTATGAGGTTGTCAGGGCTATCTTGTTAAAGAAATACCAACTTGACGAAGACGGCTATCGTCTTCAATTTAAAAAGATGTTGCCAGAAAATGGAGAGGAATTCTCTGAATTCATCTCAAGTATACGTCTTACTTTTTCACGATGGGTTGAGCTGTCTAAGACAGTACAAACATATGAAGCCCTTATGGACTTACTACTTAAAGACAAGGTTATGTCTTCTGTAAATGAATCTTTTCTTACCTTTCTTCATGAGCGTAAGCCTAAAAATATAAAAGAAATGGAAGAATACTGTTGCCAGTATGTGACTGCGCACCCTAACATAACCGTTAGCAACTCTAAAGTAAAAGAAGGTCTGCCAGTTGCTTCGGCAGCACCATATGGCCAAATTTTTAAACGTAAGTTTTAAGGTACTCAACATAATATTAATAGAAAGA
Source organism: Oreohelix idahoensis (assembly GCA_024509875.1). NCBI lineage: Eukaryota > Metazoa > Mollusca > Gastropoda > Stylommatophora > Oreohelicidae > Oreohelix > Oreohelix idahoensis. The sequence goes on from JAMPIV010018538.1 coordinate 678,516, forward strand.
GTAACCGTAATTATGATCAAAATCATAGCAATCAATCACATGGTGATTCTTCTTCGAATAACTGGAGGCAAGCTGACACTCCTCGTTATTATGGATCTAATAATTTTAGACATTTCCGCAAAGGTAGTCAGTATAGAGGTGGCTATTTTTCGCGTAGACCTCAAAATCAATCTACTAGATTTTCAAATCAATATAGAGATGATAATGACAATTATGGAAACTGGAACACAAACCAGGATAACAATTACAGGAGAGAAAATAGTGATAATTTCAGAGGCAATAATGGTCGCGGTAGATCGCAACATAAGAAAAAAAGATATCAACAGACAAACTCTGTACAACAAGAATCTCAGGGAGCAGATAAACATGTTAATGATAATAAAAACCATAATGCTATAGGATGTTCTTCTTTTGACTTTGGTAGAGCAAATAAATGTCCTCAATGTAGTACTTTGTTCGAACCAACTACCGTAACTACTCTAAGCTGTGGTCATCCTCTTCCAGCTCTTCCTGCTAATGTTGCGCATGACGGGAGAGGTTCTCTTATACTGCATAAGGGTCTTGTAAATAGGAATCCAGTCTCAATTTTGTTTGACTCTGGATGTACTACTATTGGCGTTAGGCAATCTCTTGTAAATCCATCCTGTGCTAAGGAAAGGTCATCAAATGTGTCACATTTGGTGGCACGGTGGAAAAATATCCTACTGCCATAATACATATTGCTACTCCTTTCCTTACGGGAGATGTCCACGCGTGTCTTCTTCCAAACCCTATTGCGGACCTTATTATTGGTCGTATTTACGGAGTTAGGGAATGTACCCCACAGCAAATTGCTGTTTGGGAAGAGCAAAACATAGAAGCTACCAATGCGGTGGTCACAAGAGCACATGCTCTGGATCCACCTCAAACTTCATTAACTGATAATGAAGTAGATAGCCAAGATAGTCACTTAATTATTTCACGTGACTCATTTATAAAATTGCAAGAAGAAGATCCTTCTTTACAAACATTCTTCATTCTAGAAAAAAAAGGTGATCCAAATCAGAATACTAATAGAAAGTCTTGGATTTCTATGAAGAATGGCGTACTTGTGCGTATGGTACAAGACTCGTCTAAGTCTCATCATCATCATCATCAGTTGCCATCTCCACAACGGAGGTTGGCTGTAATGGATCTCCAACGTCTTCTGTCTCTTGTCTTGGTGGTACACTCTGATAGACTCTTTCCCGTCCATCTCTTGATGTTATCTTCCCACTTATAGCGCTGTCTTCCCCTTGCACGTTTACCTTCAACTCTCCCTTCTGTTATGGTCTTCTGCAAGGTGTTATGCCTTTTTATGTGGCCAAAGTATTTTAGCTGCCGAACTTTGACCTCTCTCATTAGTTCTCTTTTCATACCTAGATTATCTAGGACCTCCTTATTTGTTTTCATCTCTTTCCATGAGATACGCCCCATTCTTCTATATATCCACATTTCAAGAGCCTCAATTCTTTCTTCCAAATGCTTATTCATCGTCCATGTTTCTGCACCATACAGAAATGCAGAATATATATAACACTTTATGATTCTCAGTTTTAATTTATGAGATAACTGTTTGGATGTCAGTATATGTTTCATGTTGTTGAATGTAGCTTTGGCCATTCCTATTCTCTTCTTGATTTCTGTTTCACATCTGCCATCTTCTGTTATTATATGACCAAGATATACGTAGCTCTTGACTTGTTCCAGGATTTTCCCATTTACGCTTATCTTTAATGTGGGTTTATCATCTGTTTTGCTAATTATCATAGTTTTAGTTTTAAGTCTAAGTCTACTCATTCACAAATTCTTGTGCCTAAGAGTATGAGATTGCAAATATTGCAGCATGCTCATGACTTGCAATGTGCTGGACATATGGGTTTTTCCCGTACAAAGTCGAGGGTTCTTGCGGCTTTCTTTTGGCCATTTGTGAGCTAGGACATACGAATTTACTGTCGTTCTTGCAAAGTATGTCAGGAGGTCAAATCTAAAGGACCACGACATGCTGCGCCTATCCAGGCTGCTGACATTCCTATTCGCCCTTTTCAAAAAATGGCAATAGATATTATCGGTCCTTTTAGGATTAAGTCAGCCAGAGGACATCAATTTATCCTTACATGTGTCGATATGTGCACACGTTCGCCAGAGGCTATACCTCTCAAGAGCATCTCAACTGCTGATATCGCAGACGCTCTTTGGCTGATAATTTCTCGCTTGGGTTTCCCCGGAGAAATATTGTCAGACCATGGCACTCAACTTATATCGGACACTATGTCACAGGTAATGTCTATGCTACATATTAAAAGGTCTCTCAGCAGTATCTATCACCCAATGTCTAATGGGTTAGTTGAGCGTTTGAATAGGACGCTAAAAACTTTACTTGGGAAGATAACTGAGGAACATCCTCAGGATTGGGACAGGGTTTTACCCGCGGCTTTCTTTGCTTATAGAGAGGTTCCAATGAACACACAGGGTTTTCCCCTTTTGAACTTGTCTTTGGCGCGCAACCGCGCGGCCCTATGTCTTTACTTCACGATCTAATCACTGCCGATAATATTAGCGATGAGACTCAAACTTCTTACGAGTATGTCATTGCTCTTAGGCAAAAGATCATCGAGGCATGCAAACTAGCAACTTCTTCATCCGAATTTGCTAAAGATAAGGCAAGGCAGTTTGCAAATAAAAATAGATGTCTACGACAACTTTGTGGAGGGGACAAAGCTCTCGTTCTACTTCCTTCAAGGGAGAACAGACTTCTTATTGCATGGAAAGGTCCATATGCAATAGTCTCCAAAATTTCCGATGTCGACTATGTTGTCGATATTGATGGAAAGCATAAAAATTTCCACATAAATATGCTCACGGAATTTCATGAAAGACCAGACTATTTGCAGTTTATTTTCCAGGCAACGGACAATTCTCAAGTACCTCATGGTCATTACTCATCCCTGTCAGTTATACAGGATGAGGAAACTACTTTTTCTGATGTCAATCTTCCACTACCTATGGTCCCACTTTATTCTATGGAATCTTGGAAAAACGTTACCGTTTCTCCTAATCTTTCCGCTGAGGAACATCGACAAGTTTCTTCGATGTTGCAGACATTTCAGGATGTCTTTACAGACATCCCGGGACACACACATGTCATCGAACATGACATAGTGCTTACTGACCATAATCCTATCAGAGTCAGACCCTATCCAATACCTATCCACTTTCAGTCACAAGTCGAGAAAGAATTGGATGAGATGATACGGTTGGAAATAATCGAACCATCTACTTCACCATACTCTTCGTCTATGGTTATTGTTCGAAAGAAGGATAATAACATTCACATTTGCGTAGATTATCGCAAATTGAACCAAGTTACGAAGTTCGATGCTGAACCTATGCCTTCATTTGAAGAGCTACTAAATAAACTTTCTAATTCTAGATTCTTTACCAAACTAGACTTGTCTAAAGGTTATTGGCAAGTCCCTTTAACTGAACGTGCCAAACCTTTTACAGCGTTTTCTACACCTAGGGGTTTATTCCAATGGAATTTCATGCCTTTCGGTCTTATGAACGCCCCTGCTACATTCGTACGCATGATGCGGCGAATTCTCGCATATCGTACAGATGTCATAGCATACTTAGACGATATCTGTCTGTTCAGTGATTCCTGGGAAGATCACTATTTGGGTTTATACGAATTACTGTCTACTCTTCGCGAGTATAACTTGACTGCAAAACCCTCTAAAGCCTTTATAAGATTTAGTGAGATTTCTTTCCTGGGTCATCGGGTTGGTCATGGTCTTTTAAAGACAGAGGACCACAATGTTTCAAAAATACTTAACATTTCTGTCCCTAAGACAAAGAAACAAGTACGGAGTCTCTTAGGTTTGATCCAATTTTACGGACGATTCATTCCGAATCTGTCCTCCATTATGGCACCGCTTTCTACTTTATTGAAGAAAGGATCGCCTAATCTGATCCGCTGGTCTCAAGAATGTCAATCCTCATTGGACCAGGTTAAAACTCTATTTTCATCTCCACCTATCCTTAGGTTACCTACTATTGAGAAGACTTTTGTTCTTCGAAGTGACGCCTCGTCAACTGGGATTGGGGCAGCACTTATGCAGGAGTATTCTGATACTCTGCATCCGGTGATGTATATCTCTAGGAAATTAAATGCTGCAGAAAAGAATTACTCGGTTTTAGACCGTGAATTATTGGCTATGGTATGGTCTATTCTGAAGTTACAAAGATTTCTTCTAGGCGCACATTTCATTGTGGAAACCGACCAGAAAGCTCTTACTGCTATTCAGAGCAAAAACTTGAAGAGCTCGAGGTCCACTCGATATGCCATAGCTCTTCAACCATTTCATTTCACGGTGCGAGCTATACGTGGTTCGGATAATGTGATGGCAGACATTCTGTCTAGGTGTCCACACGATTCCACATAACTCTTCTGTCATATATATATTTCCTGATGTACAGCTCAATACTATAATAACATATTGGCTCATATTTTCTCACTTTTTGGGAATTTATAACATTGTACCATGTAATTTCCTTTTTTCTGTCAGTGATTTGATCTTAACAGAAGAAGGCTTAGTTAGCGATATACGGGCCAAAAGAGCACATGGCCACATTTAGAGATTGTACTTTAATGATTGTATTAAGAGATTTAACAAGTGTCTTAGAGATTTGTGTTATTGATATTTTCGCAGCTCATCATTGCAAGATTATGTCCATTGTGGAACTTTCAAGTTATCAAGTCCTGTCCTAGGTTGGAGCGGATGATGTCCACATCTTCTTGTATCCATTGTATTTATGTCTACGAGAAACAGCACATGTATTGGTAATCATTGATAATGCATTATTTAATATACTCTGTGTTTGAATATATGTAATATTATAGTGCGGTATATCAGTATATTACACCGCTGTTTGCACAACAATATGATAATATATTTAATTTCATTGAATTTGTATGAGTATAATTTAACTTGCAATATGATGTTGCTCACTGTGGCGTGTGTTGGTGGCACCTTCCTGGAATATATACGCGTATACCTAGGTAAATTTTTTCTCTAAGGATCTGAGATATAATCTCAGTTTCGCTCCATACGTCGAGCTAGCCTCATTTTTAGGCAATATATCCGCTCATCATACGTGCGTTAGGAGCCTGGGATTTTTTCCGGCTACAGGATTTTAAAAAAAAAGTTTCATTTTTTTCCCCGGCACATATCATTTTTTCTAAAGTCATTGTATGATCATTTTTCCTAAAGTCATTGTATGATCATTTTTTGCTAAAGACATTGTGTAATTAGATTGACTTAAATGTACACGTTAATTTTTTCAGTCAAAGCTACATAACTCTGGATATTGAAATTATCATTTAATATGATGATTACCTCCTCTTGTGACGAGACACGTTCGGTCTATATCTTTTGAACGAAGTGTGACCATTCTCCTTATTTGGTAGTATCGGTCAACTGTTGTTAGAATGTCTGAAACCAGTGTTTAGGATTCGTTTGCTGACCATATAAGGCAAGATTTCTTACAAAATCTTTCTAGAAGGTCTTCAACCATCGTCTCGTTGAATTTTACTCAGGTGTAGGCTTTTCTGCGCATGTCTGGACTTGGGGTTTTTTTCGTCTTCCGCCCAGCGGCATTGTGAAGATGTACTGAGTAGAGAGTGGACGCATCTGCGTCTTGTGATTTTGATAGGGAAGTTCATAGTCTTTTTGTGAGTTAGTTATCTAACTATAGACTTTTCCCAGTATTATTCAAGCCGCCTGGAGGCATATGTTTTGTGGTTGATTCCGAATAAAGGTAATTCCTCTTTATTGAACTTTACGATACCATCTAGAAGTTCGACATTTTTGTTGCTCTCTGCTCGCTTGTGTGATTCAAAATGGAGAGGTACTTTGATTAGGATTTCGCCACTGGTATCTTTATACCTGAACAATTTATATATGGGTCGCTTTAGACCAACAGGACTATTGTCTGTTTTCCAGGATTCGCTACGCTAGCGATTACGCCTAAGTCAAAGGGTTAGACTTAGGAAAGTGATAAAGGTCAGTTCGACCTGTACTCCTCAATGCTATTTCTCGTGCAAACGATAATGAACTTATTTATTACACAGGAGAGGAGTAATGATTATTATGTATGTGTACTGATGAAATGCAGCTGACACTGTTACACTATTGATAAGAATGAATATTAGTGCATCCAGCACTGTGCCATATTATTCAGACAGATTGATAAACAATAATAACTTTATGACACTGTGAACCTTGACCTGTTGTTTACGCTATGACTGATGAGGATTGGATCCTACATGAATATCAGTTGGCACCAATATTATTTCTGAATGCTACAATTGTTGAACTGTGATGTCTTATGACGTATGTAACGTGACTGTCTCTGTGGTGTGCAATAAATGGATATAAACGTCACGAGCAGTTACCATTTTCTATCACTTTGCATGTCATTTTGCCTGTGGTGTACTCTGTGGACTATCCAACTAATTTACACATGGCAACAATAAAAACCAGATAGGACACCCTACAATACAACTATAATCTACCCGGTGTCGATAGGGGTGATACTTCCAGTCAGCCTAAATCCACCCTTATCACCAAGATAAAAATGTTACTACACCCATACACTACCCTTCTTAATATTTATTAACGAACGTCGTAAAAATAAACAACCAATCGGATTGTTACCTCGTTATATAGTGACGATAAAATTTTGGTTGGAGTGAGAAAAATGTCTATTATGTGTTTTTACCAAAAATTAAATAATATATTCCTCAAAAACTAAAGAGAATTAAAAGGAAAGAGATATCTGGAATTGTAGCGCTGCTTGAGTAAGTCCGCCATTTGAGAAAAACTTACGCACAGACAGGTTGAGAGCAGATGCAAAGCGTTAGTGATAAATGCCTTTGCCGTCTGGACGACACAGCAGTCTGGAATTGAGCCATTTACTGCTAGTCAATCCTGTGATTGTGTGATTATTCTTTACTTGCGGTAAGATAAATAAGTATTAGTATTTCATTGGCATGTAACTGGCTACAGATTGTGCGCGATATTTTATTGTTCGACATTGCCTATTGGAAGAGATTACGACAACCTAAGTAGGAAGTCCCTAAGCAGACTTAGAGGGAAGTGAAACTAATTTGTGTTTGAATATTGCCATAAAATCTTACGACTGTAAGTCCAGAGGCCACTAGCAATCTTCTGGAGTGCCACAGTGTTCTAATGACACATGAAAACATACCTAGGAGGTTTGAACCAAAGATTTAACAGTTCACACATATAAAATTGTATACCCCAGCTGATTTTAGGGAGGACAATTAATGCTTAAGGTGACAGGGGCATTGCAGCCATATGGGAAGAAGAATGTAAACACAGGACGGAGTGAAGTCAAAGAAAATAGGGTCTGGTGCAAATGTTTGCATACGTGACTGATCACAGATAATATTAGTATTGATTAGTTGTGGAATTTTCATAGCCAGCATATAAAAGGGAGGGAATATCATTTTTTCGGGGTTATATTGCTTATTACTTAGTGGTTACAGGAAACCTGGTGCAGGCAGACCTAGTGTACATTGAAGCCTCAGTAAAGCTGCATGTTGTATCTGTAGTCAGAAGCCAACACTTGTGTTGACCTTGCATAGTCTACAGTCATCCACCTCAGACAGGCTGTCAGGTCAAGTCCCTTTAAATGGGCAGATGATACCTCATTTTAACAATTTCCACAACCAGAACATAAATTTATGTGGGCGTGATGATACCAACAGGCCCTCACATAATTGACTATTTGTTATAGAAGTATTAAATCAGTCTGTGGGATACACATACAGTGACACTTTAAAATACCAGTTATAGACAAAGGGTCCTCTTTATTTATTTATATGTTGTAAATAAAATTTTCTTGATTTGGAAACATTCCTGTCCCAAAAGAATTGAGATACAGGAAAATAAAAAATTGTAAAATATTAATATAACTTTACCAACAGTCTTACTTACTTCACTTTTATTGAGTTAAAGTTATGATTGACATTGTCCATACATCCCAATAGATACATGACTCTAGACACTTGCCACACAACATCACATAGATTATTTTACACAGAGTGAGATCTTAGAGAGGTAGCGGATAGGGACCCTGACATCATAATCATCATCAATTACACTCAGGGAACATACACAGCTGGACCTCACTTTATTTACCCTTAGTGTAGTAACATCAACAACCTCTCATAATACCACATATTGGGGTCCTGTCCGGCATTATTTTACCACCATAGACCCAGGGTATCCCCATTGTTATAATATAATTAAAATTGATAATTTGTGGAAATTGGATGAGTCGTCAATTCCTATAGTTCAGTACTTTAGTCATATTTGTTTATTTATACTGTAAGATTAATAAATTTTGTATGAGAGAAAAGATAGCAGACTTGGCCAAATTCAGATCTGCTACTGTGCAGACGGCAAAAGATCTTGGCATGAGTGGGGTTATTCTGATTCAGTATGTAACTTCAGAATGTGAAAATGTATTGATAGGGAGGATATGAGATTATCTGACAAGAAGAGATTACAGCAAGAGACTGCTAATGAGGCTAAGAGATTACAATTAGAGGCTGATAGAGAGGCTAAGAAATTAGAGGCTGATAGGGAGGCTGAAGTTAAAAGGTTACAGTTAGAGGAAAAGAGATTGAATATGGAGGCTGAAAAAGAAGAAAAAAGATTGAATATGGAGGCTGAAAAAGAAGAAAAAAGATTGCAAAGGGAGCATGAATTAAGACTAAAAGAACTGGAACTTCAAGGACATGTTCCAGAAAATGGAAGCAGCTAATCTACCTCTGATACTACTACTAGTCAGGGGGCATCCAACTCAGCCATGAACTTTCACTTAGATCTTTTTGTAGAGAAAGAGGATGACGTTGAGTCATTTCTAAGTAGGTATGAGAGACCAGCTACAAATTATGGGTTAGAGAAGGAGAAGTGGAGTTTAAAATTATCCCAAGGTCTTAGGGGAACATCTTATGAAGTTCTCAAAGTTGAGCAGAGAAGACCAAGAAGATTATGATCTTCTCAAACAGGCTATATTAATTAGGTATGAGAAGAATGGGGAATTTTATAGAGAGAAATTTAGGAATGCTAAGCTACTGTCTGGGGAGACCTACCACCAATTCTCTGCCAGATTGGAAATTTATTTGGAGAAATGGACTGCTCTGGGGAAAACCCAAGACTTGAAGGAAACGATTATGATAGAGCAACTGAGAGTGTCCATGGCTCAAGACCTGAGAACATTTCTCATGGAACAAGGTGCAGAGAGGTTGGGGGAAATTCTCAATGTTGGTGAGAGATATCAGGCAGCCCAGTCAGAAGTAGCTGGGATTAGAAAGAAACCAACAGAAAATAATAAAACCCAACCAGACCAAGATGAGTATTATAATACTAAGGATCAACCACATAGATACAAACAAACCTATGATAGGTCAAGATTTGACCTAGAGACAGAAACCCGCAAGTAAATGAAAAGAAACCCTACAGACCAGAAGGAAAATGGTGTAAAATATGTAGGATGCAAAATCATAATACAATTGAATGTGGTAGAAAAGTTCCTCCATATCACGCTGCATGCATGATAACAGTGGACAAGGGAAGGAAGAAACTGACAGACAGTCAGATAGAAGTTCATCATTACCCCATCTGTGAAGAAGTAGTATGTAATGGTGCGAAAGTCAAGTGCCTTTACGATTCTGGATTGGAATATGACTCAGTTGTGAGTGCAACCCTGATGCACCCTGACCAGTATACCACAGACAAAGTGGAGATACAAGGGGCATTAAAGGATACAGCCACCATGACACTTCCCGTAGCCAAAATCAATGTCAAGACGAGGTATGTGGAAGGAGTAATAAGTGCAGCAGTCTGTGATGATCCTAATTACCCACTGGTGTTAGGAAAGAAATATGTATTTCTAGGAAGCCCTATAAAACCTGTGATCATGGCAACACTCCAGGTGCCAACATTGAAACCGAAACTAAATGTTAACCTAAGAAAAGTGGGGAGCGAGAGTTTGGCAAGGTTGCCTAATGTCAAGCTCATTTCACAATACGGCTATTAAGCAGCATTATACGGGAATCGGTGACAGTTGTAGTTGACCGACCCTATACAGTCCAAATGGGAAGTATTGTACGGACATTGGATTGAGATCACACATATTATAGCAATGCTACGGGCGAAGTGATTCTGGATGCCGGAATTCATTTCCCCATATAATATATAATTTCACCAATTGACGTTGAACGGAGAAAACAGCTGGTGAATATGGCCTCCACTTGAGTGGCAAATTATAGAATCATATATGAATATTAATAGAGGGTATATCCAAATTCCAGTCAAGCCTGAGCTCAGACCAAGTGTTAGCTGTGAGCACTTCGGAGGGGCACATTGAATTCACATGTTGCTTTTGGATTGAAATTACTCCCGAGTGTTTTATCCAGGCTGATGAGGAAATTACTGGACCCCCTACATACTCTGCGATCACCAAATTTATAGAGTCCATCCTCATAAATATTGCCACTTTGATAGACATCTAAGAAAGTCTAGAAATGTCATTGGACAAACTCAGAAAAGAGTAATGGTGAATACTGATTGATAATCTGCATTTGCCAGGCAGTAGCAGCTGGAGCTATTTTATTAGCACAACCTGCAATAGATACTTGGATTGCAGAGGTCTGAGGCATATTTCTTGAGTAGTGCCTACTTTAAATGAACCAACTGCAGTAATCCAGGATCACACCAAGGCAGAGTAGAGTCAAATTGACTTAATTTAAACGTGATTATCATACAGATATGAAAGTTGCACTAGTGGTTCACGCTTTTCTAACGGGGGAGATGTGTCATGAAATGAATCTGTATGAATAACACGCTCAAATATGTCCCCGCTAATAATCTAGTTAACGCATTTTTACAGTCTATAAATAACTGCATTTGAAATTTGTCTCTAGGCCACTATAAAATCAACCACCAACAATTTGACTAAAGAATTTGAATTTTTCCACTAGACCAAGTTAAAAAGGTTACTACACCTATACACTACCCTTCCTAATATTTATTAACTAACGTCGTAAAAATTAACAACCAATCGGATTGTTACCTCGTTATATAGTGACGATAAAATTTTGGTTGGAGTGAGAAAAAAGTCTAATATGTGTTTTTACCAAAATTAAATAATTTATTCCTCAAAAACTAAAGAGAATTAAAAAGAAAAGATATATCTGGAATTGTAGCGCTGATATTGATTTACATAATACCATAAATATTTCCCATTAATAAAACTATCTTGACGTAGAAACCGAGCAAACACACTGAATAACACTCAATGTTTATGGTCCAAAATTAGTTAGATTTTTTGACGCGTCTTTTGATTGGCTGGTTGGAATTGATAACTTTTACCCTGCTTGAGTAAGTCCGCCATTTGAGAAAAACTTACGCACAGACAGGTTGAGAGCAGATGCAAAGCGTTGGTGATAAATGCCTTTGCCGTCTGGACGACACAGCAGTCTGGAATTGAGCCATTTACTGCTAGTCAGTCCTGTGATTGTGTGATTATTCTTTTCTTGCGGTAAGATAAATAAGTATTAGTATTTCATTGGATGTAACTTACCACAGAGTGTGCGCCATATTTTGTTGTTCGACATTGCCTATTGGAAGAGATTACGACAACCTAAGTAGTAAGTCCCGAAGCAGACTTAGAGGGAAGTGAAACTAATTTGTGTTTGAATATTGCCATAAAATCTTACGACTGCAATCTTCTGCAGTGCCACAGTGTTCTAATGACACATGAAAACATACCTAGGAGGTTTGAACCAAAGACTTAACTGGGTACACAAAGAAAATTGTATACCCCAGCTGATTTTAGGGAGGACAATCAATGCTTAAGGTGACAGGAGCGTTGCAGCCATATGGGAAGAAGAATGTAAACACAGGACGGAGTGAAGTCAAAGAAAATAGGGTCTGGTGCAAATGTTTGCACACGTGACTGATGACAGATAATATTAGTATTGATTAGTTGTGGAATTGTTATAGCCAGCATATAAAAGGGAGGGAATATCTTCTTTTTCAGGGTTATGTTGCCTATTACATAGTGGTGGCAGGAAACCTGGTGCAGGCAGACCTAGTGTACATTGAAGCCTCAGTAAAGCTGCATGTTGCATCTGTAGTCAGAAGCCAACACTTGTGTTGACCTTGCATAGTCTACAGTCATCCACCTGAGACAGGCTGTCAGGTCAAGTCCCTTTAAATGGGCAGATGATACCTCATTTTAACAATGTCCACAACCAGAACATAAATTTATGTGGGCGTGATGATACCAACAGGCCCTCACATAATTGACTATTTGTTATAGAAGTATTAAATCAGTCTGTGGGATACACATACAGTGACACTTTAATATACCAGTTATGGACAAAGGGTCCTCTTTATTTATTTATATGTTGTAAATAAAATTTTCTTGATTTGAAAACATTCCTGTCCCAAAAGAATTGAGGTACAGGAAAATAAAAAATTGTAAAATATTAATATAAATTTACTAACAGTCTTACTTACTTCACTTTTATTGAGTTAAAGTTATGTTTGACATTGTTCATACATCACAATAGATACATTACCCTAGACACTTGCCACACAACATCACATAGATTATTTTATACAGAGTGAGATCTTAGAGAGGTAGCGGATAGGGACCGTGACATCATCATTATCATCATCAATTAGACTCAGGGAACTTACACAGCTGGACCTCACTTTGTTTACCCTTAGTGTAGTAACATCAACAACCTCTTATAATACCACAGTTTCGAACCTGGTATATCTGGATTATGAAACTGCGTTGATATCCATTAGACCACAGACGCTACCTGATAGGGTTTCATTAATAAAAGTGGGACCCCTGTCATCATGAGTTTTTCTGTGACTGCGGAACGTGTGTGAAAGTAGGCCAGAGAGTGTGACGACTACATTACACACGAATTTGTATTCTTCTTTACACATCGTTTTCGCACTGTCACATATAAATATAATATATAAATAAATACCCTTTAGCTCCTCGAGGAGCATAAGCCTTCACTAAACACATGCTAAGTCTTCCTGTCTTGTGCCATCCTCTCAAGTTCTTTCCATGTACTAGGTCCAACATCGACAGGTGGATGTGACCAGTTCCCTTCCTCGCTGCCTTTTCATTCCCTAACTCAAGAGCAAAGGCAGGTACCCAATTACAGCAAGGTAGACTGGAGCGTGATGATACCGTGGATCGAACCCGGTACCTATGTCGCGAGAGACTAGCGCAATAACCACTATGCCAATCGGACGCTCACTATTAAATTGAGTATGTATAACAAATAAAGTAACAAATATATATATATATATATGTAGTACATAATTCTTTGTCAATGAAAGTAAGAAATACAGTTCTTCGGTGTTATATAGAACCAATTCTGTGAAATGGGAGTGAGTCATGGACAATTAGTAAACAAGTATGAAAATCCCTAGAGGTCACACAGATGTGGTATTGTTAAAGGATGTTAAAAAACAACAGTCAGCCAAAAAGGTGTAGTGAGCATGTCCTGTAAGAGACCAATGGAAGCTTATATCACATGTTATAAAGAAGCAAGCCACTTTATTTAGTCATGTTATGAGTAGAGGAACGCTGGAGTAGGTCGTGACAAAACATGAAAGATAGAAAGAAAAAGATACAGAGGAAGGCAAAGACAGAAGATACTAGACAGTCTGACACCATGGCATGAACAGAAGTCAACAACAGTATTGATAAACGGGACTGGAGAAAGGAAGTTGTGGAGAGACATGATCACCTAAGCCACCAGTCATGGTACTTCAAGAAGACATATATATATATATATATATATATATATATATATATATATATATATATATATATAACACACATTCATTCATTTTTCCTTCTGCTCCTTGCGAAGCATACAGCGACAGCTACAAGCCCTCTAGACGACAGACTACATCAAACAGTAGTATGCTCTTGTCACTATTGTGTCAGAAGCAATTATTACAGCACAGACCAATTTTTTTTTTTTTTTTTTGGTCTGCTCAGAAAGCTCCGAAAACTTCAGACTATATACAAATTGTCTAGAATTACCTTTAGAAACAACAAAGCTGTCCAACACTACAAATAACAGATTTAATAATCACCAGGACGTTATTAGAATTGTGTTTGTGAACGCTATTTCGGCGAGGTATCTCAAGGACACGCAGTAACAGTTCCCTTGCGTTCCCAAAGAAACCCGAATATACCTGTATAATATACGTGTACATTATAGTTGCAAAGGATATTCGCTTCGCTCTAGTGCGAATTCCAGGGACTGACTACTAGTCTAGTAGCCTATCGAAGACCACACAATGTATCAGACCAGCTCAGCTGAATTATTCCCCTCTAAGGCGCAGCATGTTGAAAACTCTTCATTCCAAACCAATCAGGAGAGTCTCACCTAAGCTCCTGGCTTCACTCTTTCTTTTTCCTGGTTGGTTCCATTACACCAGGATTCAACAGTATACACAGTTTTCGCCGGCAGCGACAAGGAATACAAGAAAATGAAGCAACTAAAACTCACCGAACAATTATTTGTTCACAGAAGAAAACACAGCTTAGTTAGAAGAGCGGCTTAACAAGCAGCTACTCCTCAAAGCCTTCATGCACAAAGTAAAAGCCAGCCTGTGGTGGACGCTTGAGCCGTTAAACACCGTGTCTGGCACTTTCTAAATCACTTTGACTTTTAAGATCAACAATTTGTACCAGTCATTCAAAACAAGTAGTTCTAAGCAGAAGCAGAACCAAGTTCACCATAGCAACAAGACTTTCCCTATTAAGATCTTCTTTGAATTTTTCTTCGTCACAACAATCAATATTTATTACACCTTCCAGAGAGGTGATATGGGATAATGTGAAATTCTGATGTTAGAAACACCGACAGCATCAGAAATGGGAACATATGTTTATGGAGAAGCAAATAACATAGAGACCAGTGTTGTTCTTAGAGGATGGTAAATAACAATATGTATTGGATTGTATCAAAAAATGAATAATAAAATTACAATAAATAAAGCAATTATAACTGACAATTAGGTTAAATAAGGTAGACCACGACGGTGGATGGGCGGAGGCAAATGAAGATAATCCTTTGTTAGTCTGCTATCCTTCCAATTCTTTAAAACTAAATTAATTAAATTCAATACACATCTGGGAGATCTCTGCATAGGCGACAAGTATGAGGTTTTGTTTATTGCCAGGAAACTTCATCTTCTAAAACCAGATATGTAGACATCTCTGCTGCAAAAACATGCACCTTTACGCAAGTTTTTTTCAAAGATGCCACAGGCGGTGGTAGATCCAAGGTCCCTAAGATATGAACACGAAGATGGTGATGTACAAGAGAAGAGACATGCATTCTTCTTCTACGTCTCCAAATTACTGCAGATATCTAAAGCATATAGTTGTTTATTCTCTTTATTACTATTAATTAAATATTTTCACAGTCTATGACTTTGAAGACTTATTTCATGCATATCATTTTGTTACATACAATAATATTTTATTCACCAGGTTGTTGTTGTTGTTGTTGTTGTTCATGATCAGAATCGACGTCATTGCACTTCGGGCAAACCCATAGATGCTCTGTCTGCCTCGGTAAATGTCGTAGGGTATGACTGCTAATTGTTCCTGTTGTTCACTGGTTGTGTACACGCCGAATGCGTACTCTCAAACGTCCATTCCTGCTAGTTTTACGTTTGATGCCAAAAGCAAGCGGTCTTAGCCTTGATGATTCGTCGATTGCAGTGTCATTCTCTAATAGACAATCATGATTTGCGCTCAGTATTTCTCTCTATCTTATCGATGTCCATTGCAAATTCTCTGTGTGCTCTTGGAGCTAGTCTGTCAGCTCTTTCGATGCCGCGTACTCCTGCATGACCAGGACTGTAGATCCATATCAGATGTTGACATTTCGATGCTTCTATGGAGGTTTCCATTAGTGTCGGAGCCATCCATGTTGGAGCTTTCGAAACATGAATTGTGAGTCTGATACAATAACTGCCTTTGTTAATAAAGTCTCAGACCACCTTCTTAAGGTAGCAGTAGCTGCCTATACCTCCATTCTTATGCTGGAGGTTGTTATCATGTAAGTCCCGCTATGATCAGCGACGGTTCTGCCCTTTACTCTAGCAGAGAAGTCCCACTATGATTTATTATCACGGATTACAGACCCATCAGTGTACACAATGACATCATCATCCACAGCATTATAATGTATCAGCTGACCAATTTCCAGCTCTGCTCTCCCATTGGCCCAAGTTCTGCACTCTCTACCAAGGCCGATAATGACTTGCTGGTAATTCATCCAACTCTCATCTGACTTACTCCACTCTTCTCCCTTGAATATATTTTCAACTGTAGTCACCTGTCTAATAGATGCCTGCGCCATCCATGACACCCCCCTCTTTATTCTTGGTCCTTTGATGTCAGCAATATTCCAATGAAGGGGATGCAGTTTGTCTGTGGTCATTCGCGAGGACAAAATTATAATAGCTACCATTCAAGTCTCATTTGTATTTATGACACTGAACCATATACAACATCAACAATTATGTTTTGGGTGTAAGTATTATTCTATTATATTGTTGCGAAGATTTCATTATGTTGTATTTTGAGAAATAAAGTTGGTGACAGCACTCAAGATTACCAAACAATGATGGTCAAATAAGGAAACACATTACTTCTATGCTTTAGTCAAGAAGCCCGTTTCAGACCTATTAAATTGTATGTAGTCTGGGATTAAAGGAAATGACTGTCGATGGTTCTATTATTTTTGTCTTGTGTTACTTGTTCTTTCAATGATGTTTTATTTATTCATATGTGAGAATCGACATACTCATTACTGGTCTATTGACTCACTTATCATTACAGTGAAGCCTACGTAATCCCTGGCATTTGAATAATATCTTGGAAAAAATCCATAAATTGGGAAAGAAATTCTTCCCTACAATAATCTATATATATTCACACAAATAAAATATCCTGGTCACACTAGCGAGACTCAGCAACAGTCTCGAAGCCCTGCCAGATACACTGCCTGAGTTTATAATTTCCTCAGTACAGCTCAGTGAAGTCGTTCGAGCGCGACCTCACTGCTTTGACAACTGAGCTCAACTCATCCTTATCTCCCCCCAAACTACTATTAACATTAGAATAGTTTCTTTATTTTTTTATAAACTAACATATAAGCTTCAGTGAGCTATGTTCCAAAATTATCGTACACAAAGTACCCAAATAAAAAATCTACTCATTACTTTAAACTGCTTACTAGCAAACATCAGCCCCGTACATAAAAATCCTTAACACGTAACTCCTACTAAACAAATATGACTTAACAGAGTGCCTTATCTATTGCTAGCGTCTTCTTTTCATTTCTTTTTCCACTGGCACATGTCTGGCTCTTGTTATCAGTTCCACATTCGTGACGATGTCATACACTTTCATTGGCTTACAGTAAATATATTTTCATGTAAATACGAGAGATATTATGCTTAAAATACTGTTTTCAGAAAAATGTTTGTTTACATAAACTCACCATATTGGCACGCTGGACCAAACCATCCTCGCTGACATGTTCCTTTGGTACATAAACCATCTTCTGCACAAAATTTGTCATCTGAACATCTACACCTGTACTGGCACCCTGACCCAAACCAGCCGACATCACATCCTAGTATTTTAAAACAAAATTACTTGTTACTTTAATTTATATCTTTGAGAAAAACAATGTGAGGTGTTAGAGGTGATACTTGCGTTTCACACAAGCCATGAGGATATCACGTATATTAACGTTTATTTAAAATCCCCATTTACATGAAATGTGACAGAATTGTCCGTTCTGTTTTCCTCGTGTTCATGTCTTTTTGCCGACAACATTGCTCTACCTCTCATTTTGTGTACTGAGTAAGTCATGCCTTGTCTGGGTTTAATTGGCCATCCCTTGTAAGATTAGACACTTGTAAGATTAGATAGGACGATAATGACAGTGAGTGGGAGCGCCAGGTTTAGTGTGTAAACAAAACGGAGATGGACACAGTCAGTGTCTTATCACTGATACTATTTTCTGTCTGGCCGTTTTGTTGCTTTCACAGGAAATATTAATCTGGTGATAGATTATATTCACGCATTTAGATAATTCATGGGATTTTTAGCAGGTAGAGGATGTAATCATTTCGGGCAAAACTGGTTGTGGACAAACGTTACGATACGTTTTCTACCTGGGAAGATGTTGCTGGTGGTAGATCTATGAAGTTGTGTGTACACATGGTGGACATCAACGAAAGAGAAAATGCATTATATGGGAATGACTTCTGAAAATCACATTTGTTGTGTCATGAATGAATTTTCACAGAGAGGGTAGTGGGGATAGCCCATACCAAAATGCGCAATGTGATTGCTATTTGTTTGGCATTTGAGATGTTAAAATACAACATTTCTGGTAGGAGCCATGTCATATAGTAGCAATGAGGATGTGTGAGCCGAATGTTGACTTATAATCTAGCGCCTTTTGAGTCTATGGCACTGATAAATTAAACTCGCCAAAAAAGCCAGAATAAGGAATAGAATCAGGATTCTACTTTAAAGAACCGGAAAACGTGTTTGAGCATATCTTACACTTACACATCAAGAAAACTACCTTTATTAGTACGGAAAACCCGGAATCCTTGGAACCTGAAAACTAAGTCATGCTGGGATTTTATTGTAAAGTAATACTCCAGATCACGAGTAAGTAGCATCTTAACCACGTTGTCCAAACTATTTATCTGAGTCAGGAGTCTGTATTGCCCAAAAAGATATTTGGTGTAAGTTGTAGATTTTAACTAATGTTTTGCAATATTAACATGTGCAAATTGCTCGTGGATGTCCAAGTTCATACGACGCTGGAAACCGTAGTATATAAGTTAAGTTTTCATGAACCACCCCTAAAAAGGCTGGTGACGGCTTTTACGGGTTTCTCATACAGAACCAAAAGCAAAGGTAGTCCCAAGTTCCATGTGGAGCATGGAGTGAATGATGACAGACGTGGTGTGCATAATTATTATATTAAACATGTTTTAAATAATGCAGTGGGTGTTTTCCGCTCACATGGATTAACATTAATGCTAAGAGAGGGTAAAGTTCTGAGGCAGATGGGATGGTGAAATGAAAGGGTGGGGGGGGGGACATCTGATATTCGTATCAGGAAACCCATCACTCAGGACGGTATTTGTTTCTCTCTTATTTCATGATACTAGTCGGTGGTATTAATTGGAAGTACTGTTCTGTGGAACAAGTGTGTGGTTTAAGTGACCTTCAGTCAAAGGTAGACTTCTGAAACAGACGGGTCTTGCAGACATCAGACCATCTTCGTAATTGCCCCACGATAATACGAGGGACGAGTTGCGGCCACCAGACTTTACCAGCGACGAGAAGAATCAGGATACAACCTGCAAAAAACGAGCACCGGTTGGAGCAGAAGCCAACCGACATCTTATTTGCAGCTAAGTACCCACTCAGTCCTGCCAAGTGAATTCTTTTCCTTAAAAAATGTTTCAACACCATATCCAGATCATCACCAGTGATGAAGCTTTAAAGATTATTCCTAATTCACCGCACTCTTATTTATTTTACTTTGTTAACTGTAATAAAATTTTAAATTAGTTATCTGTAAATATACACATTTTTAGTTCATTTAATCATTGTTAGTGAACTGCACTTGTATGTTTCAGTCATTTAAAATAATATAAACAGAGCTTTTGAAGTAATACTTTACTGATTGAAATCAAAAGAGCAACATTCTTAATTCTCACAGAAGGTCTGGGAAGATAGAACGTTTACACGGCCTGGACCCTATCAGGTGTAGTACTTGATTTCTCAAATTCTAATATGGCTCCCTAGAATTAAAGCACCATTCTTCAATTCACGTCTCTGCCAAGTGTAATCTTGAGCTAAAGGTAGATTCTCTCTGTGGATACTCTGAAATTTGGCCACCGTTTAACCATCACTGCAGAGCAAGGAGAGTAAATCCCGTGACATGCAGAAATACAAAGACCTCGTACATTGGAGACTATATAGCCATATTAATATGTGACAACAGGTTATCAGCAGATAGCCGCCGTAGCAGAGTTTTTAAGTGCACCCTGCAGTGTTTACTTGATTGACTACAAATGAACAAAGTCGGCACATGTATCTGATTGAGAAACTGGACTGTCTTTAATGCCTTCGTGCATGAGATTTCGTGACATCCTGGTTAGTTGCTCTCTCAAGCTAATTTGTGTCGTTCTGATCACTTCCTCGACTTCATGCTGCCAGGCGGAAATAATTTTTAAAATACCCCACAAAAAACGCATGTTTGAAACAATTGGAGCCCTGCTTAGCTTCGTAACAAACAAAATTGGGGAGGGGGAAGACAGTGAATATAACCTGGCTTTTTTCAAGTCTAGTTCACTGTGAGAATCGCTGCCAAGACGACAACAAGACCTTGACAGAGTAAAGACTAGAATCCGATTTCGTATATATCAGACCGGACTTTGTAGAACATCTGGAAGAACTTAAAGAGCCTAGGAAAACCATTTTAATAAGGAAGCTGGGATTTGAGGACACTAAAAGCACAGAGTCATAGTGGGAATTCATTGTTAAACATAACAACACCCCAGACACGTGTAAGAGGCCTAGTCCAGTGCTTTATTCCTCTGGGCAAACAGTCTGTGAGCCAAGATTGGCATGTTGTTGGTACCAGTTGCTGGTACTAATCTCTGGAACAAAGTGAAGGTAGAAGTGGACTGACGTAGAAGTAGACACCATCACCAGAGGGTCTAAAAGACGCGGGACCAGCTTTGCAGTTACTCCATGATCTTAGTTCGAACGTGCTGCGACTTTAATCTTGACCAGAGTCGCGAGAACTCCAACGACCGATCAGCACAAAACCCGAAACCCTAGCTGGAGCAGAAAATCCATTTGCAGCTAAGTCTAACTTAAAAGCTGCCAAGTGACTTCTTTCGTAAAACACTACCATCATAAGATGATGAGTATTTTCTGTTAAATATTATTTAGTTTGTGCAAACTGTTAAACTTAGTTGATTATTAAATCTGTTGTTTGTAAATATACAAATTTAACATCGATTTAATCATTTTGAATGTACTGCATGTTTGTCTCAGTCAGTTTACTAAATTCACTCTAAACAGAGCTTTTCCATAAAAACAAGAAATCCAATGCGTAAATCAGGTTGGGGCATGAACAAGCTGTAATAAATAATTGCTTAATTCTTTATAAAAGACGGCGGATCAGATATAAGTTAACAATTTCCCATCCCAATGCAGCATTGCTTGTGACTTCTGAAATATCTTGAGATAGAAACATCATTATCCTTCTATCAACAACTCTGCTAAGAGTAATCTTGTGCGAAGGAAGACACCTTTGAAGAAAATTATTAGATATTCTTCATTTTTTGTCACTATTGGACCACTACTGCAAAGCAGTGGAAGAAATTCAGTGGCAAATTGCGGACTTTGTCCCGTAAATAGAACATGTATAATTAGTTTCCCTAGACCTGATTGACATAAATGTGAGATTTACTGAAAGTGTATTGTCAAGAGTGTATTTATAGTAAGACTGGGCATACAGTGTATGTATAAATAGCAGTAAAATAAATTTTATAAAGAATAATTGAATAATCAGAAAAAAACAAAATTTTGTGTAACAAAAGTGAAAGTTAAACTTAACTAAGAAGTTCACTTAAAGTGGCTAACTCAGTGTTGTAATTCTGAGTTTACTAGTTAAGTAACACTTGTAAATTTTTTATAGCTTTGTAAACATATTCTCAGAATGGTAGAGTCCTAAAATCTATACAACTTATAACTAAGTAGTGCTAAATAGATGGACTTATCCGGCAAAAATATATCTAACTTTGTAGCTACTTCTTGTTAAAGAAGATAAGGAACGGATAGAGGCCAAGAAAGCGGCTAAAATTGAATAGTAAAGGATGGCCAGAGAGCACGAAAAGGCCCAAGCTGAATAGAAGGAAAAGCAACGAGCTTTCAAAGAGAAAAAAGCCGACATGAGATGATTCCTGGTGGAGCACGGGACCGAAACTCTTGAGCAGGTGGTACTGTTTACTGATCGGTGCCAGAGCTCCCAGTCGGAAGCGAATCCGTCTAAAAAGCGCCACCACGATAGTCATCCCAGACAAAAGTAGCGCCCCTTCACGGAACCCAAGAGTACAAATGCTAACAAATCAACACAGCAGCACAGGCAAGAACATGGTGAACAGAAAACTTCGGGATCTCAAGGTAGTCAGCCCCAGGGGCCCAGGAAAAAATATTGCAAATTTTGTTAAACGAATAACCATAACTCTGCTGGCTGTCGTAGACAAAAATCAGGACGTCATCATGCAGCTTGCATAGACAGTGTTAAAGACAGATTTGATATATATTTTTTCTATTATGGTCAAGGGGAAATTACAGGTAGTAATACTTTATGTAGAGGCCAGACTTTGGGTTACCTCCCTTGACTTGTTTGGTCCAGTACCTTATCGTACCTTCGACATTGAGAAGAGTTCACGGTTCGAGGTAACTGCGAATGCGTGGCTGGTTTTGGTGGGACTGATATGCGAGATATCTCGTTACAGTTCGCTCTGGGCGTTGACCGGACTGGTCAGCCATGTTTTCTCATTGTGATTTTTCGGGGAGAGTTTTCCTGGTGGAATAGATATGTTGGTGACTCCCTATGTGATTTCTAAAGCCTTTGATAGAAGGGGCTTGTATTAATATTATGTGTATTAGATATTGTATTGCCATAGCAGTGGAGGTAAGGAGAAACTTTATACAGCATTTATTGTAACGCCAGAAAAGGCAAAAGATTATTGCTTGCTTAGAGCAAGGAACTTTATACGGCATCTATTGTAACGCCAGAGAAGGCAAAAGAT
The DNA here is from genome assembly GCA_024509875.1 of Oreohelix idahoensis. Lineage (NCBI taxonomy): Eukaryota > Metazoa > Mollusca > Gastropoda > Stylommatophora > Oreohelicidae > Oreohelix > Oreohelix idahoensis. The sequence continues at coordinate 701,570 of JAMPIV010018538.1, forward strand.
TATTTCTTGCTTAGAGCAAGAAACTTTATACGGCATCTATTGTAACGCCAGAGAAGGCAAAAGATTATTGCTTGCTTAGAGCCAGGAACTTTATACGGCATTTTTATACCGCCAGAGAAGACGAGGAGAGGATTAACATTGGTTTAGGAGCCAAGGAGTTTTATGCGGCTCCTCTACTGTATTGATAGGGAAGGGAAGGTGGAGAGAATAGCTATACGATGTTTTCTAGGATGTGCTCTATGCTGTAAATCGTGACAGTGATTGTTTTGCTATGTACCAGGTACTGTTTACCAGGATTGTTTACGTTGATGTGACTTGTTTAAATAAACAGTCTATAGACTAGTTCAGTAGTTACTCCAATGTGTGCATCGTGTGGGTGTATGATCATTGTCTTACTGTATACTACACGGCATTCGCGTCCTTTGACACCTGCACACCCACACACTTCTACTTCTGGAAGTACCCGGCGTTGCCCAGAGGTCTTACACCATGCAATACGTAAACTGTGATGTCCAGCAACTCATCCATCAACACGACACCCCTTGTCAGCGGTAGGCTGTGTGGCATATGGATGGTGTGTCTTTTATCCTTTGTCTACGTCAACGTCTACACATTATACACGTATCAGTACTGGCAAGAAATGTCGTTATCAGACAGGAGTGGAGGAAAAGGTCTGACCCTAAAGTCAGAAACGGACTCTCCCCGCCTCTCAGTATCGGAAGTAGTCATCGTGAATGTAGCCCTGTGACCTGCTTAAATGATTCTGGACTGGACTATGAATCTGTGGTTTCGGAGTCTCTCGTGAGGCCCGATCAGATTACTGAAGAAACTATAGAGATAAGATGTGCGGACGGATGCGCTACGTCGCTTAATCTGCGGGTTGCGATGATCGATACTCAATAAAGATATGTAGATGGCAGAACAAAAGCGACAATACTTGCGGACCCCATCTATGGCATAATCCTTGGGTGCAAATATGTATATTTCGGAAATCCTTCACAACCCCAAGTTCTCTCCGCTGTGCAGATTAGGCGCAAGCGAAGCAAGCTGAAGAGTAAGATAAGGTGTCTAATCCTGTCTCAGAGATGCTTAAGAAAGCTCAGGCAGGAGACACTACCTTGACTGCATGCTTTAAGAAACTGCCTCCTGGCCACCGCCCTCTTTACCTACTAAGGAAGGATTCTTATACCGAAAAGCGAGTAAAGGGGGACACGAGCACTCTCATTTTGTAGTGCTGTCCCCATATAGATTTCAAGTTCTAGACATGGGGCATTCAGCGTCATTTGGCGGGCATATGGAGCAGGGGGCCACCATGCAACACATCGACGCCCATTATTTCTGGTTGAGAGTGAACGCTGACATCCAGCGTTACGTTAATTCATGTCCCCAATGCCAACGGGTGGCGCCCAGGCCTTCCGTGGGACCGTTCAAAAGAACTAGGAGGAGAAACAAGTATATCTTGACTCTGGTAGATACATGCACAATGTAGGAAGAAGCGGTCACAGCCTCCTCCATAGATTCAGTGCATATCGCAGAGACCTTACTCTCGTTCTTTACGAGACTGGGTTTCCCTCAGGATGTTCTGACTAATTATGGGTCCCAATTCAGGGGGAAATTGGTGGAGGAGGTTTTTATGATCTTCCGCACGAAGCATATCCACACCAGTCCTTATTTGCCCAAAGGGAACGGCCAAGCAGAGCGGTTTCAACGGCACTCTTATAATTATAGTACGCAAACTGGCAGAGGAGAAACCAGAATATTGGGATTTGTTCTTGTTGGCAGCCCTGTTTGCCTACACAGAGGTGCCTGACCAATCTAATTGTGTGCCTCCTGCCACGCTACTGTTTGGGCGGCCCATCAAAGGACCACTTGATGCTATGATGATGACGTGGACTGATGCCAGGACAGATGAAACTGTCACTATTGCCTCTCAGTACGTCACAGATCTGAAGGTGAAGGTTGAAAATCGGCTGGGAGACAGTCGCCAAAAACGTGCGTGAATCACGTCAGAAGCATGCGCGCCTTTTTAAAAGGAAGGCGAAAGACCGAGTATTAAGTGTGGGAGATAAAGTGGTGCTGCTTCTGCCCAGCAGCACCAACAACCTCCACAAAGGATGGCAAGGACTGTTCAGTGTGGTAGATACAATTTCGCTGACCAACTATAAAATAGCCGTCCGAGGAAAGGAGAAAATGTATCATATAAACCACTTTAAATATTATATTGAGCGAAGTACAAAGTGACAAATGTCAAGGTGCTATAACGTGCTGGGCTTGAAAGCGTGTAAAAATTGCTTAAATAGCGCCGACTACGCTGGCTTCAACATGTTCGCCGCATGGAAGATGGTACAATCCCAAATATTTTTCTACGGACAAGTGAAAGAGGCTAAAAGAACAGTCGAGCGACCGCAGCTGAAGTTGTTCAAAGATGTATTCAAAAAGACATGAACGCACCTGATATAAATCCAGCTAACTTGGAGGGTGAAGCTTCCGATCGCACGAAGTGTAGATGATCCAACGGCACCACTTAAGAAGCTCTAGCAACAAGCCGAAGAGAATAGAACAAGCCGAAATAAACATCCGACAAACTAGCACCAGAGGGCTATCACCTCAGGGTGCATATCTCCATAGTCAGTTATGTCTGAAGGCTACTACTACTACTACTACTAATACTACTACTACTACTACTACTACTACTACTACTACTACTACTACTACTACTACTACTACTACTACTACTACTACTACTACTACTACTACTACTACTACTACTACTACTACTATAACAAGTAACTAACATCAAGGTTAACCTTTGTCTTACCTGCAGTGAGTGATCCTTGTAAAATGACCGCACATGCTAGCAATATCTTCACCGCAGACATGGCACGTCGCGTCAACACACAATTCTCTACTAACGACGACTTTCAACTTTTCCGATAAAATTTCCACTTAATTAAATGTTGGTACGACTTTTCTTCTCTTGTTGTACAAGATGGAGACACTTAACTAATGTCTTAAGTATGAACGCTACATCCAACATTGGTCAGGATGAACACCTTTTCTGTTAACATGAAAGCGATGGGGGATATGGGTTCAGATATACATAGACTTGGCGCCAAAAGTAAAATGATTTATTATTGTTATTGTTTTAGTTACTGTTGCAATGGTGGTTGTGGTGGGATGTTGGTGGTTGGGATGCTGTTGGTGGGATGTTGGTGGTTATGATGTTGGTGTTGGGATGTGGTGGTAACAGTGCTGTGCAAGAGAAAGAAATAGAAGAGAGAAGACAGGTAAGATGGTCGGTATGTGAAAGATAGGAAGGTAGGTAGATAGTGAGGTAGGTATTTATGTAGACAGGGCAGGTAAGTAGGAAGGTAGAAAGATAGATAAGTAGGTAGGTATGGTGAGAGGTAGGCAGGTAGTTAGTAAATGGTTAGGTTGGTAGGCAGGTAGTTAGTAAGTTTATAGGTAAGTACTAGACTGGTAGAAGGGATGTAGGTAGGTTAACAATTAGGCAGTCATTGTGATGGTAGAGATGGCCAGGTAATATTTTTTAAAACTGTTTCTATCAAAACAATACGGCATGCTTGGCTAATTAACTATTCTGTTTAAATATACTGAAGCACATTAAAAACGCACCACTATTATTAATACTGAACCCGAGAAGCTGGAAAAAAAGTGTGGGAATGGATTTTTCCCGTGTTTGTCATGGGATAGAGAGCGAATGGCTGCTGGAATGGAAAGTACATGATTCAACCCACGGGTTTGTGTACAGACTACATGAAAACAATGAAAGTTACACGTGCAACACGATTCCCAACAGCTATGACACTGATAATGTGTTCGCGTTGAGGCAGTATACTCGGTATAAAAAGGCCGTTGAGACAAAACACTCAAAACATGTGCTTGAAATGCCACGACTATCTGAAAACGACCGCCAATGAGCCTTTGGTATATTGGAGACCGAAATAAGCTCGCGGGCCATTGCCAGAAGGATGAATTGCCACCACAGCACTATTGTACGTCTCAATGAACGTTACGAAATCACTGGCAGTGCCCGGAATAGACTTCGGAGTGGCCAACCACGAGTTACTACCCCTGCGCAAGATCGTCATATTGTGCTGAGTCGCCTAAGGAATCGTTCTCTGTCGGCAAGTCAAACAGCAAGAGCAATAGTGGGTAGACGTGGGCTGTGAAAACCAACGCCCTAATATCTGACCTTTGGCTAGGATCATGTGTCTAGACACAGGGACCGGTACAGTGACATTCATGTGTCATTAGGTCCCTTGTGTGGAAACACAGAGGATCACTACAGTGACACAGTTTGTCATTGGGTCTTCTTGTGTTGGGACATGTGGTCTTGACCAGAGCCGGGTTTGGGGTGGGTGCCAATGCGACCTCATGCGTGGAAAAAATATGCGACCTCATGCGAGGAAAAAAAAAAAAGCAAGTCTCCCGAGTGATAGTCATACAACGAGTCAGAGATACAGGCCTTACTGCAAGACGACCTTATGTTGGGCCAAACTTGACTCACAGACATCGTCAGCAGCGCCTGCAATGGTCAGAGCAACATGTCAGATGGACTAGACTGCAGTGGAATGCCTTCTCATTCACAGACGAGAGCAGATTCAACATATCCTTTGCTGATGGACGTATGCGGATTTCGCGACGGTGTAGACAGCGCTTTGCAGATTGCTGTGTTCGTCAGCACAACTGATTTGGAGGTGGCAGTATTCACATTTGGAGAGGATTCAGTTTTCATCATCGCTTGCCTCTTCGCGTCTTCCGTGGAAATGTTAATGCTGTGACATATCGAGATGAGGTTCTGGATGCATTGGTTGCTCCTGCGTTCACAAATTATCCCGACTTGCAGCTTCTCCAGCAGGATAACGCACGTGCGCACACCGCATGCATTACGCAGCAATATCTACAGCAGCAGAACATTGTGACGATTGATTGGCCTGCCCTATCACCAGACATGTCCCCTATAGAACATCTGTGGGACGAGCTTGGAGGCAGAGTCTACAGGCAAGGTTCTCCAGCTAATCTGCAACAGCTCGAAGCTGCTCTTACACGTGAATGGGACTTGATTCCCCGGAATTTCCTTCACAGACTTGTGCGTTCCATGCGAAGCCGCTGCCGAGCTTGTTTGCAAGCACACGGTGGACATACCAGATATTGAGGATAGTGTGAATGAATTTTTTTATTGGTTGCATTTTTGGTTTTCTCCCTTGCTTGCACAGAATGCAATGAATTTCATAACAATCAAATGTACAAATTAATGACCAGCATAAATTCATAGGAAAATGAATAAAGATTCCAAATATGTAAACTTGTAAACACTTATATTTACATTTCACACACTGTTCCTGGATTATACAGGTGGTGCGTTTTTAATGTGCTTCAGTATAGAACACAAGATGTACACAGCTGTACATACTCGCATTAATTAAGAATCAGGTACATCTACGACTTTGAAGGATGAAAGAAAGTATTTGACCACTATTTCTGCTGCATGATATTAAACTTTATAATTATGTTTACGCACGAAGACATTCATGTTTTCTTCGCATCTGAACACACACGAAAAACGTAACATCAACTTGACTGATAAAAAGACAGCACACTCAGTGTCTATGTATTTGCATATTATTAGTAGATTCATTTCATTCGTTACCAGTTAGCGCTCTAAGAAGTCGCGTCACTCAAGAAAGTCATGGAAGGTCACCCTGACCAGTATAGTTTGTTCATGGTCCTTCTTTGTCTTCTTCGTGCCTTTTGTTCTGTCTCCAGTTCTCTTCTCTGTGTGTTTGTTGGTCTCTAGTTCTCTTCTCTGTGTGTTTGTTGGTCTCTAGTTCTCTTCTCTGTGTGTTTGTTGGTCTCTAGTTCTCTTCTCTGTGTGTTTGTTGGTCTCTAGTTCTCTTCTCTGTGTGTTTGTTGGTCTCTAGTTCTCTTCTCTGTGTGTTTGTTGGTCTCTAGTTCTCTTCTCTGTGTGTTTGTTGGTCTCTAGTTCTCTTCTCTGTGTGTTTGTTGGTCTCTAGTTCTCTTCTCTGTGTTTGTTGGTCTCTAGTTCTCTTCTCTGTGTTTGTTGGTCTCCAGTTCTCTTCTCTGTGTGTTTGTTGGTCTCCAGTTCTCTTCTCTGTGTTTTTGTTGGTCTCTAGTTCTCTTCTCTATGTGTTTGGTTGTCTCTAGCTCTCTTCTCTGTGTTTGTTGGTCTCCAGTTCTTTTCTCTGTGTGTTTGTTGGTCTCTAGTTATCTTTTCTGTGTTTGTTGGTCTCCAGTTCTCTTCATTGTGTGTTTGTTGGTCTCTAATTCTCTTCTCTGTATTTGTTTTTCTCTAGTTCTCTTCTCTGTGTTTGTTGGTCTCTAGTTCTCTTCTCTGTGTGTTTGTTGGTCTCTAGTTCTGTTCTCTGTGTGTGTTGTGGTCTAGTTGTTTCTTCTGTGTGTTTGTTGGTCTCTAGTTCTCTTGTGTGTTTGTTGGTCTCTAGTTGTCTTCTATGTGTGTTTGTTGGTCTCTATTTCTCTTCTCTGTGTGTTGGTTGGTCTCTAGTTCTCTTCTCTGTGTTTGTTGGTCTCTAGTTCTCTTCTCTGTGTGTTTGTTGGTCTCTAGTTCTCTTCTCTGTGTGTTTGTTGGTCTCTAGTTCTCTTCTCTGTGTGTTTGTTGGTCTCTAGTTCTCTTCTCTGTGTGTCTGTTGGTCTCTAGTTCTCTTCTCTGTGTGTATGTTGGTGTCTAGTTCTCTTCGCTGTGTGTTGGTTGCTCTCTAGTTCTCTTCTTTGTGTGTTTGTTGGTCTCTAGTTCTCTTCTCTGTGTGTTTGTACGTCTCTAGTTCTCTTCCCTGTGTGTTTGTTGGTCTCTAGTTCTCTTCTCTGTGTGTTTTTTGTTCTCTAGTTCTCTTCTCTGTCTGTTTGTTGGTCTCCAGTTCTCTTCTATGTGTTTGTTGGTCTCCAGTTCTAGTTCTTCTCTCTGTAGTTCTCTTCTTGTGTCTCTAGTTCTCTTCTCTTGTGTTTTGTTGGTCTCCAGTTCTTTCTCTGTGTGTTTGTTGTGGTCTCTAGTTCTCTTCTCTGTGTGTTTGTTGTCTCTAGTTCTCTTCTCTGTGTGTTTGTTGGTCTCCAGTTCTCTTCTCTGTTTGTTTGTTGGTCTCCAGTTCTCTTCTCTGTGTGTTTGTTGGTCTCCAGTTCTCTTGTCTGTGCGTTTGCTGGTCTCTAGTTCTCTTCTCTCTGTATTTGTTGGTCTCTAGTTGTCTTCTCTGTGTGTTTGTTGGTCTCTAGTTCTGTTCTCTGTGTTTGTTGGTCTCTGTGTTTGTTGGTCTCTAGTTCTCTTCTCTGTGTGTTTGTTGGTCTCTAGTTCTCTTCTCTGTGTTTGTTGGTCTCTAGTTCTCTTCTCTGTGTGTTTGTTGGTCTCTAGTTCTCTTCTCTGTGTGTTTGTTGGTCTCTAGTTCTCTTCTCTGTGTTTGTTGGTCTCTAGTTCTCTTCTCTGTGTGTTTGTTGGTCTCTAGTTCTCTTCTCTGTGTGTTTGTTGGTCTCCAGTTCTCTTCTCTGTGTATTTGTTGGTCTCCAGTTCTCTTCTCTGTGTATTTGTTGGCCTCTAGTTCTCTTCTCTGTGTATTTGTTGGTCTCCAGTTCTCTTCTCTGTGTATTTGTTGGTCTCCAGTTCTCTTCTCTGTGTGTTGGTTGGTCTCTAGTTCTCTTCTCCGTGTGTGTGTTAATCTCTAGTTATCTTCTCTGTGTGTTAGTTGGTTTACAGTTCTTTTCTCTGTGTGTTTGTTGGTCTCCAGTTCTCTTCTCTGTGTGTTTGTTGGTCTCCAGTTCTCTTCTCTGTGTTTTTGTTGGTCTCTAGTTCTCTTCTCTATGTGTTTGTTGGTCTCTAGCTCTCTTCTCTGTGTTTGTTGGTCTCCAGTTCTTTTCTCTGTGTGTTTGTTGGTCTCTAGTTCTCTTTTCTGTGTTTGTTGGTCTCCAGTTCTCTTCATTGTGTGTTTGTTGGTCTCTAATTCTCTTCTCTGTATTTGTTTTTCTCTAGTTCTCTTCTCTGTGTTTGTTGGTCTCTAGTTCTCTTCTCTGTGTGTTTGTTGGTCTCTAGTTCTGTTCTCTGTGTGTGTTGGTCTCTAGTTCTGTTCTCTGTTTGTTTGTTGGTCTCTAGTTCTCTTCTCTCTGTATTTGTTGGTCTCTAGTTGTCTTCTCTGTGTGTTTGTTGGTCTCTAGTTCTCTTCTCTGTGTGTTTGTTGGTCTCTAGTTCTCTTCTCTGTGTTTGTTGGTCTCTAGTTCTCTTCTCTGTGTGTTTGTTGGTCTCTAGTTCTCTTCTCTCTGTGTTTGTTGGTCTCTAGTTCTCTTCTCTGTGTGTTTGTTGGTCTCTAGTTCTCTTCTCTGTGTGTTTGTTGGTCTCTAGTTCTCTTCTCTGTGTGTTTGTTGGTCTCTAGTTCTCTTCTCTGTGTTTGTTGGTCTCTAGTTCTCTTCTCTGTGTTTGGTGGTCTCCAGTTCTCTTCTCTGTGTGTTTGTTGGTCTCCAGTTCTCTTCTCTGTGTGTTTGTTGGTCTCTAGTTCTCTTTTCTGTGTTTGTTGGTCTCCCGTTCTCTTCATTGTGTGTTTGTTGGTCTCTAATTCTCTTCTCTGTATTTGTTGGTCTCTAGTTCTCTTTTCTGTGTTTGTTGGTCTCTAGTTCTCTTCTCTGTGTGTTTGTTGGTCTCTAGTTCTGTTCTCTGTGTTTGTTGGTCTCTAGTTCTCTTCTCTCTGTATTTGTTGGTCTCTAGTTGTCTTCTCTGTGTGTTTGTTGGTCTCTAGTTCTCTTCTCTGTGTGTTTGTTGGTCTCCAGTTCTCTTCTCTGTGTATTTGTTGGTCTCCAGTTCTCTTCTCTGTGTATTTGTTGGCCTCTAGTTCTCTTCTCTGTGTATTTGTTGGTCTCCAGTTCTCTTCTCTGTGTATTTGTTGGTCTCCAGTTCTCTTCTCTGTGTGTTGGTTGGTCTCTAGTTCTCTTCTCCGTGTGTGTGTTAATCTCTAGTTATCTTCTCTGTGTGTTAGTTGGTTTACAGTTCTTTTCTCTGTGTGTTTGTTGGTCTCCAGTTCTCTTCTCTGTGTGTTTGTTCGTCTTCAGTTCTCTTCTCTGTGTGTTTGTTGGTCTCTAGTTCTCTTCTCTGTGTGTTTGTTGGTCTCCATTTCTCTTCTCTGTGTGTTTGTTGGTCTCCAGTTCTCTTGTCTGTGCGTTTGCTGGTCTCTAGTTCTCTTCTCTGTGACATTGTTGGTCTCTAGTTCTCTTCTTTGTGAAATTGTTGGTCTCCAGTTCTCTTCTCTGTGAAATTGTTGGTCTCCAGTTCTCTTCTCTCGGTTTGTTGGTCTCTAGTTCTCTTCTCTGTGTGTTTGTTGGTCTCTAGTTCTCTTCTCTGTGTGTTTGTTGGTCTCTAGTTCTCTGTGTGCCTGTTGGTCTCCAGTTCTTTTCTCTGTGTTTGTTGGTCTCCAATTCTCATGTCTGTGCGTTTGTTGGTATCTAGTTCTCTTCTCTGTGAAATTGTTGGTCTCTAGTTCTCTTGTCTGTGAAATTGTTGGTCTCCAGTTCTCTTCTCTGTGTTTGTTGCCCTCCAGTTCTCTTCTCTGTGTGTTTGTTGGTCTCCAGTTTTCATCTCCGTGTATTTGTTGGTCTCCAGTTCTCTTCTCTTTGTTTGTTGGTCTTCAGTTCTCTTCTCTGTGTTTGTTGGTTTCTAGTTCTCTTCTCTGTGTGTTTGTTGGTCTCTAGCTCTCTTCTCTGTGTATTTGTTGTTCTCCAGTTCTCTTTTTTGTGTGTTTGTTGGTCTCGAGTTCACTTCTCTGTGTGTTTGTTGGTCTCCAGTTCTCTTCTCTGTGTGTTTGTTGTTCTCCCTTTACCACTAACGGATCTAGGAATTGTTCAAAGGAGGATCGACTCATCACAATAATATGTCCTCCCCCCGGCTTCCTATTTACGCATATTTTTAGACAATTAAAACACAAAATAACGAACTTGTGACAACTTCGTAGTTTTATAATACAGCAAAAATAACTATGTATAAAATAATTACAATTAAGGTACAACTGCACAGAGACAGAATATTTTATATTATAGCATAACATTTTAAAATTTTATTTCAGATTGTCCGCCTGATACAGAAATTTCCGCCTCTTGTCGCAAAGACCTCTAATTTTGAGGTTCGAGTGAAATCCACTTGTGTCGCCTGCCTGGCGCACTCTTTTGTTTCATTATTTTATGACGGTTTCCTTTATTGTCTTCCATTGTCCCGCCACTTACTTAGTCGTTCCTCTTTTACAGTGAGGTGTAGAGGTTTGCAAGAGAGAGAGAGAGAGAGCGCCATACTATCCTTGTCGTATTTTTAATCTGTCTAACAACACGGTCATATTTACCGCGATCACTACAGAATAAACAGACAAATAAAATAACCAATCAGGACGCTCCTTTTCTAGTAATTATAAAGTTACTTTTTTAGGGTGGACAAAAAGGGCCTTTTCTGTGTAAATTTTGGGAAGGAGTTATTTTATTTCTAAAAGAATAGCGATCTATAAAAGGAAATATATAACTATTAAACTATCTGGGATATTACTTAATACGTAGGTACTAAAACTTCCTCATAATAGTAATTCCTTTAAAGAGAAAAATTGGTTTTAGTGATATTTCTACATTAGGGATAATCCCGATTGGGTTCATTAAATACTGCGTAGATTTAACTGCCAGGAAATAGCTAAACAACAAAGATATAGAAAGATAGAGATAAATTCGCAGTTTAAATATCACTTTAAATAATAAATATCAGCCCACTAATAAGTTAGATATAAAATATTTAAACTTAGTCACATTTTACGGGCAAGCAGAAATACGCCTAGGTATTGATTCCTAAAAATACTTTTGGACCGTGCTTCCGATATGGCGGACACGGCGCTATATATAGAACTGGGACTTCGAGGAGTTCCGCCATAACATTTGAATATATCAAGCTGATGAATCGAGCGCAAATTGGTTCTGAAAAGTCTTTTGCCGCTCTGAGCTAGAAGCAGACTTAGATTCTATTGAAAGCCTGTCTCAGCTTGTGTATTATTGCCTGAGGGTAAGAAAGATATATATATATATATATATATATATATATATATATATATATATATATTGTTGATTATTTGCCTGTGTATACCCGCTTGGGAGCCGCGCTGGTGTAATGGCTTCGGCGTTGTACTGGCGACCAGGTGTTCATGGTTCAAACCCGGGCGTCGGCGTTTGAAGAAATGTTTACGGCCGGAAATTTGACTGAATAGCCTGAACGGCTCCTGTGATAAACCCTTGTGGATGGGAAGGAGCGAAGCTCCTGACCGGGTTGGAAGGAAAGTCCTCAGGTTCCCCAGCCTCGCAATGACATGTCATTGGGCCGAAGGGCTGAAAGCCCAAGTGCCGCTGGTTAAAAAAAAAAAAAAAAAAAAAGTATACCCGCTTATGTGTTCGGTGATATCTAGAAAGTGAAACAACAGGACTAGTGTGTGGCTGCATTTAGGGCATAATTGTGTGATTTTGGAACGACAGCCAGCTTAGAAAATGTGTATAATATTTGCTAGTAGGGCAAAAATTACGACGGTAAGTTTTAATAGGGTATTTGAATGAGTATTTCAGCCTGGAATTACACACTGTTCACTATCATAAGATAGTAGTTAACAGGAGCTTGTTTTGTTGTGTTTAACAAATCATATTATGGAAGCCAAACATGGCTTAATGAATCTTCATTTGATCGGTCAGGAAAGTATTTGAATAAGTCACTTTTGGTTTTATGTGCTACTTCGAATCGAAATGAATATTGTAATGTGAAGCCAATCATGGGCTAAGGTAATCTTCTGACATTAGGATGTTTACAGGAATGGTCCTCAATAATCACTTGGAACTGGCTGTAGGAGGAAATCTGAAGTTTAGCTATAGTGTCATGGTGCAAATAAACACCACTCATAATAAAAGCAAAGCTTATAATGATGAAATATGACATACATTTGTACAATAAAGTGAAGTCTACAGTCCAGGGACAGTAAATATAGAATTAGGAAAGAAAATAATTAACCTTATCTCATTACCTTTAACATATCATGCCTTATGGAAAAGTACATTCCTTATTATTTATTTAATTTTGTAAACAATATTTGATTTCTTTGAGAATTTCTGACCGAAAAAATAACTCGGTAGAGGACAAAATAAATTGTAAATAATAATTTCAGTCAGTCTTGCATAATTATTCTTATTAAGTTAATGTTCTGTATTGAAATTTATATATATATATATATATATATATATATATATATATATATATATATATATATATATATATATATATATATACATATATATATATATATATATGTATATATATATATATTCAAAAAGGCTTCCCCTAGATAACTAGTCATTTAAACAATATTATACTCTTTAATCAAAGTGGGATCTAGAGATGTAGCAGATAGACCTTCAGTACCCAACTATATTATCAGACGGAGAGGTTTACATAGCTTGACCCCACTATTGATGTCGATACACCCTTGCTCTTTTCGGGGAAGGGGTATTTCTTATAAGACCAGTCTCTTATCTGGCACTATCCTGGTATCATCTGATACACCGTTGCGTCCAGGAAAGTCTTTAATTTTATGACATCCAAACCTCTCGCGACAATCCTATTGGCTATCTTCTTCCTGGCCTAGCCCCATTCTAGTCCTCGGTTTTTCAAAGATTGTCTAATGTTATCCTCCCCGCGGACTTTGGGTCGTGCTGGACGTCTGGATCCCTGGTTTTAGTTTCCCATGCTTGCCGTGGTAGCCGATCTTCTCTCATTCTGCAGACATGGCCAAACCATCTCAGTTGGGACTGTTCTACTTGAGTCTTCAGGGATTCGGTTTTTAGGCCTTGACGTATCGTCTGGGTGCGGACCATGTCTCTTCGTATTACTTCAACCACCTTCCTCAGATAAATCCTTTCTGAGGTTTGGATCTGGCTTTTGCGGGTTGTATTCATTGCCCATGTCTCGCATCCATACGCCAAGACTGGGACATAGGTGGTAGCGGTATTCAGCCATCTTCGTCTTCTTACCAACTTCTGTTTTGCTGAGAAATCCTCGATTTATGGCCTAAAAAGTCTTCCAGATGCTGCTCTATCGGTAGCTAACTTTTCTTTGATGCCTCCCTTCCGGTCCAGGGTATTTAAAATGTTCCACCTGCTCCAGGACCTGTTCTCCCACCTTAATCTGATGTCTCCTTTCCTCTCGTGATATAACCATGGTTTTTGTTTTCAAGCTGATTATGATCATCCCTTTCTTCTCCAGCTCTTATTTCCAGACTTGCAGGTTGGATTGAAAATTTGCCTCTGATTTAGCAATCAGGGCAACATCATTAGCAAATGCCAGCTCTGAAATACATACCTGTCTCATCTTCCAGTACTCCACTGAATACTTTCCTGTCCTCTCCTTACATGCCTTGATGACATCGTCTATGAGGAGTATGAAAACATAAGGTGGCATAATATCACCTTGTCTTACACCAGTGGTGGTCCTGAAATCTTCTGACTTATGATTTGCCGTCCTCACATAATTTCTGCAACACTTGTAGAAGCTCTCTATAGCATGAATCAGAGGTGCTGGAATGTTCTTCTTTGCCAAATAGTCCCAGTGTTTGTTCCAGGGGACCTTGTCAAATGCCTTTTCCAGATCTAAGAAGCAAAGATGGATTTCACTCTTATAATCAAGAGCCTCTTCACTCAACTGTCTGGGTGTGAAGATTAGGTTTTGAGTACTTCGGTTTGCTAGGAAGCTACTGGACCTCATCCATTTGTGGCTCAGCTAGGTGTCTGAGGCTCTGCTCCAGGATTCTAGAGTAGATTTTGCCAGAGACACCGAGAAGGGATCTGCCTCTATGGTTTCCACACGGTCGGTTGTTACCCTTTTTGAAAATCAGTTATAATGGCTATTTCCCATTCTTTTGGTATGGTCTTCTTTCACAAAGCTAAATGCAAAATCTTTGGTAGTAATAGGTCGCCTGCTGCTCCCACGTACTTAACCATTTATGGTGTTACACCACCATGTCTTGCTGCTGTGCCTATCTTAATTGTCTTCAGTGCTGCCTTCAGTTCTTCCATCTTTATGTCATCTCCATCACCATTCGGTTTCCTATTCTGTGCCAGTGGTTATCATTTCTGCTGATTGACCTTGCTCACGATCCAGTTTTCATTGTTCCGCCACTTAGAATTACTTGCAAATTACGTTCGGAACCTTTAGGGTATTCATCAAAGTCCAGTACCAGTCATGTCGAAAGACTTAACGATTACTTACATTCATGTACCAAGTGTGGGGAATAATACTGGAGCGGATGATACGAAATAACAGTTTTCAAAGTCCCACGGGAAGGGCGATCGCACCGTCGCCTGCTCCCCCCTCCTGGATCCGCCAATGCCAACTTCCTCTTTTACCCTGGGGATAACAGACTACCGTATACTATTTATAGATTTTCTCAACGTGTGCCCCATCCATCTCCAGCGTCCCTTCTGATCTCTTGTTCCACTGGCACTCTTGTCTGGTTCTTGTCATCACTTGTTCCACTGGCACTTGTCTGGTTCTTGTCATCTCTTGTTCCACTGGCACTTGCCTCGTTCTTGTCATCTCTTGTTCCACTGGCACTTGTCTGGTTCTTGTCATTTCATGTTCCACTAGCACTTGTCTGGTTATTGTCATCTCTTGTTCCACTGGCACTCTTCTGGTTCGTGTCATCTCTTTTTCCACTGACACTTGTCTGGTTCTTCTCATCTCTTGTTCCACTGGCCCTTCTCTGGTTATTGTCATCTCTTGTTCCACTGGCAATCGTCTGGTTCTTGTCATCTCTTGTTCCACTGGCAATTGTCTGGTTCTTCTCATCTCATGTTCCACTGACACTTGTCTGGTTCTTGTCATCTCTTGCTAAACTGGTATTGTCTGATTCTGCGATGTATGCAGTCCTCTTGATGAATTTACTGTTATGATACTAGAACTGCGATGTATGCAGTCCTCTTGATGGATTTACTGTTATAAAACTAAGCAATGAGAGTTGCTGTGAACTGCGATGTATGCAGTACGTTTGATGGATATTCTCGCTGTATTGTTATGAAATATGAGCTGCTACGTTCTGCAGCCTATGTACTTTGGAATTTGTACTTGTAACTGAGTTTTCGCGGATTTACTTATCTGATGCCTCATGAATATGCTGTGAACTGTTTTCCTATGATGTCTGCGTGACTGTACTGTCAATAAACTGTATAACGTTACAGCGGGTTTCAATATTTCCTGACCTCTACGTTCCTATGGTGTGTGATCGAAGTGTGTAGTATGAAAGGACCTAGGACATTCGCGTATATGGATATACATCTTTACACACTTGTCGGCTATCTGTAAGCCCGACCGCGGCTGATTGTTATTGTCAGCATACTATTTTTGTCCTCTTGCCCCGTAATTGATCTAACGCATATCCCGCCATTGACATCTACATAAGGATTTATATCTTTACATAAAGTGTTGGCCTGTGTGGCCTACTGAAGAAGATGTTAAAGCAAACAAACTTTAACACATCTCTTGTTCCACTGGTACTTGTCTGGTTCTTGTCATCTCTTGTTCCACTGGTACTTGTCTGGTTCTTGTCATCTCTTGTTCCACTGGCACTTGTCTGGTTCTTGTCATCTCCTGTTCCACTGGCACTTGTCTGGTTCTTGTCATCTCTTGTTCCACTGGCACTTGTCTGGTTCTTGTCATCTCTTGTTTCACTGGCACTTGTCTGGTTCTTGTCATCTCTTGTTCCACTGGCACTTGTCTGGTTCTTGTCATCTCTTGTTCCACAATAGTGATCTTGTCATCAGTTCTACATTAGTGATCTTGTCATCAGTTCCACATTAGTGATCTTGTCATCAGTTCCCCATTAGTGATCTTGTCATCAGTTCCACATTAAAGATCTTGTCATCAGTTCCACATTAGTGATCTTGTCAGACAATTTCAATTGCTCTATTCTACGCCAGCAGCCATTTACGAAAGTCTCTAACTTCATGGTTGTTGAATTTTTTTTTTTTTTTTTTTTTTTGTTCTTCAACATCTATGCAGACCCTCATTTTGACAAAAGTTCTGCCTTTCCCATGAGACAAATGGATAGTAAATATAGAGATAAACAGAACATACACACGTTTTAGGAAAACAGTTTATATATCCGCCAAAGTCTTTTTTTAACAAATTTAATTCTAAATCTTAACTAAATTTCAAAATTTATTAAGCCTAATTTACTCTATGTATAGACATGTTGTATTAGCGTTTAAACTTTTCATCCCCCGCAGATGTTCGAACTAAACCACAGTAACAAAATAGAAAAAAAACGAGAAACGCAAGGTTCTTAAAGATCACATTATGTGTAAATGACGCTGCGTTGACGAATTTATTTCCAGATGGAAAATGTGAAATTTACTTTCGCATGTCGTGAACATAACAGATTTAACATGTTATTTGTGAGTATAAATGTTGCATTCACTTTTAAAATGAAAGTGCTTACATCGTGTCAGAAAAAATCAAAGTGCACAGACTACAGTCTACCCTTGTTTAGATCTTATTGGACAAACGCCGCACACGAATTTATATATGTTGGTGGTAGAGGGCTATACATGGTGACTGTTTACTATAATGGTTCTCGCTAGCTGGATCACCCGCATCTCAAAGGGCGAGATCCTATTAGAACGTAGGTGTTACTGTGTAAATTGTGCTGCAAGCTGCTACTGTTGTTGTTATTAATGTCTGGCTTACAGCAGTGGCCGACAGTTGTATAATACAAGGTATATTGGATGAATGTCGTGGGTTCGATAAATTCGTATGTAAGTCTCTGGTACCACCCACGCAACAGTAACGTAGGTCAGGAATAGACGAACGGGTAAGACGAGTACGTATCCAACTCATACACAGTTTACTTATCACAGTAACATAGACATCACAGGTAGTACATTGTCACAGGTTACTACAGCGTACAAAATCCATGGCAAATAGGTTGCAGAACATAGCAAATATCCACAGATCATATCTTTCAGGAACATTGGTTACAGTACACTGTCACAGGTTACTACAGCGTATACAAATCCATAGAAAAAACATCCATCAAAGGAAAAAGGGATTGCATACATAGCAATTCGTCATAAACAATGTGAGCCGATGTAATCCATGGCATTTGAATAATATCTTGGGGAAAATTCTTCCCTTCAATAATATATTCTGGTCACACTAGCGAGACAAACAACCATCTCGATGCCCTGCCAGATACTTAATGACTGAGATTATAGTTTCTCAGTACAACTCAGTAAAGTCGCTCATGAGCGAACTAACTGCTTGACATGTGAGCTCAGCTCATCCGTCTCTTCCCCCTACTACTAAGAACATTAGAACAGTTTCTTTATTTTTTTGAAAAAAAACTAACACAGACTCAGTTGAGCTATGTTCTAAAATAATCGTACACAAAGTACCCAAATATAAAATCTATCTCATGACTTTAAACGTGCTTACTAATAAAATTAGCCCCGTACATAATAATCCCTAACAAGTAACTCCCCCTCAGAATCATGACTTAACAGTAGGGAATAAACGAGACGTAATATGCAGGTGTGCAAATTAGCACATTTTGTTATGTAGTATAGCATAAAAACATCTTGTTAACTACTGATGGGTAGGATTTAAAAGAGAGAACGAACGAACGAACGAACGAACGAACTTTATTTTCAAAGGGTTAAGAATTGGGCACGCAGGCCCGTCTGACATTCTGCCCTTCCTCTCTCTCTCTCGTCATGTATACTATATCCTTTCATCCTCACATTTACTTTAAGCATAATTAAGGCATTTATCATTATAAAAGTAATATTACATTTGCAATAATCATCATAATTAAAGTACGCTTTTAAAATAAAATTTAAAAATAAAATAAAATAAAATAAAAAATAATAATAATAAGAATGAATTAAAAAATAAAGTAAATAAAAATAAACATAAAAAAAAAAAAAAAAAAAAAACAGCAACAACATCAAGACATAAAAATCGAAATCTTCGTATAGTAAATTTTGCAAGAAATTAACTTTATACCTACTTAGTGGGTAACAAGTCCTTGCTCATAGAACTTGTATACAAATATATAGCATATAATTACAAATCAATTATAAAGTCGTGCATACAATTAAGACAAGAAATACATGATGAAGTTACAGACAATGACAAAACTAAGACGAGAGAGAGAGAGAGAGAGAGAGAGAGAGAGAGAGAGAGAGAGAGAGAGAGAGAGAGAGAGAGAGACAGACAGACAGACAGACAGACAGACAGACAGACAGACAGACAGACAGACAGAGAGACAGACAGACAGACAGACAGAGAGATAGAGAGAGCTCGAGCTTACAGAGGTACTCTGACAGAGTAACGCCTGGCAACTAAAATAAAAATATGAAGAGCACAAGAAATGAATCCATCTGATTTATGGCATATGAAAATGGTTAATAATGATAATTATTTTAGTGGCTAAAGTATACTTGGTACTGGTTCACAAAGAAAGAAGAAAGTAAACTTACGCACTGTGACAGAATGGGGCGACCTCTCTCTGATCTTTTTTTTTTACTACGACAGTAATCAATTACATTTTTTTTACTGATTGTATTGCGATTTTTTTCGGAGTAGCACCCTTTCTTTCTGTTTGCTATGTAGCAGAGAGTTTGTTTGTTCAAACATTTGATACTCCTTGTTGCTGTATACCTCAGATTGGCTATGCGCGGCACAGCTTTGCTGAGATTAAGTGCTGGTAAACCCATGTTTGCTAATCGCGAGTGCAGTCGACATTAACTACTGATTAACACGGAAATCGCTCAGCGTAGTTGTCTTATCACTGATAAGCGAGGGTGCGTCTGTTGCCCAGGTGGTAAAGAGACGGCGTTCTGTGTGCTCAAGCAACAGACAACAAGATTACTCGTATGTGGGACAGATTCTTTACAGACAAGCAAGACATAATCGGTTCCGGTACGACTTCTTACTAAAAGATTACTTTCGATAAAGTAATAAGATGTTACATCTTACACAAGTTGTCGTATGAGGTTACTGACATGTTTGTGAGTGTGCACAGAAGGAGGAATATTTTGAAATTTCCCCAACCAGCATGACTGGAGCTTTTGCCTAACTTCACATCAAACAGAGAGGGGGACGACAGTGAAAATAACTTGACGCTTCAGTCAGTCAAATCTACTGTGAAGATCGCATGCCAAGACACCAGACTTGCCAGTAGTTAGAGTTCAGAATTCCATTTTATTAGACCGGACACCTTTTATTGAAGAATCTTGCCGGACTTACAAAAACAGCCCAGGAAGTCATGATCATTAGGAAAGCCGCTGTCTGAGGAAACTGAAGGAAACACACTAAGTCAGAGAGGGAATTAATGTTAAAATTAACGACCTCAGGAACACGTGAAATAGGATATCTGCCAGTGCCTTTTTGTTCCTCTGAGCAGTGGCGGATCTACTATGGAACTAATGAAGCTTAAGCTTCAGGGCCCCTAATCCCGGAGGGGCCCCAAAAGCGACCTTTAGTCCACATTGCTTATAAATTGTGGGTCTACTGTATGAGAAGGGTTTTTTTAAAATAATAATATTAATAACATAGTGTAATTCAATACAAAATAATAGTTAAAATAAAAATTAAAAGGTTATTAAAGTATCACGTAGGCTAGCCGTAAACGAAAAAACGCTTTCTCAGAAAGTACACCTAAAATGTTTTCCTTTCAAAGCGTGCGACAATAGTTGCACGACTCACATTCATTAATTATTTGTTGTATATATTTCTACATGCCCAAAGTTTGAGAGTTAGTAGCACAGATGTTGTAAAGGTGGAGTGTCGAGGTAAGTTGGCTGTTCTGCTGTGGCTAATGTAATTTTTTCCCCCTTTTTAACAGTAGTCACGACCCTAGAGGAATAACAATGGTTTCACGAAAGTACTTAAGTGGGGTACCAAAAATGGAAACTCAAGGAAAAGCGATCTGACGAAATCTCTATATGTCGAAAACTAACAAACTATTTGGCAATGTCAAGTTTGTCAACACCTACAGTTGAAACAAGCCAAGCAAACACCACTGAAGCCAGTGATAGTCCACGAACTGTGGGAGTTCTTTCTAGCAATATTCATCCCACTGTTGACGCTTTTGATACAGATGACGATCGCAGTGGTCAACAGGAAAGTACCGCAGAACAAGCAGAGACTGATCAGAAACATGAAGCAAATTCAGTGATTTCAAAGAATTCAGTGACTTCGAAAACTGGCCCATAACAGTTGATAATGATTTCATACAGAATTATTTAATGCAAAACTGTGACGTGTATATGAGAATATCGCCTCTTCTCCGTACACCTTTGCTTCCCTCTCCAATGTGTATAATTTTTGCTACGCAGAAGCCATGAAATTATCCGTCTCTGACTCAAATTTTAGCCACGCCTATTCTGTTTCTCCCGGTCTTACTGGAGCGGATGAGTATTTACAAACAGACATATTAGCAAGTCCGCGAAGGGACAGATAACGTTATGATTCGTTTAGCTGAATTATCACGCGAGCGATCCGCCTGTCATCTTATTTTTTGACAGACAGAAGCGCGCGTATGATAATATGGTTCTTTGAAGTTTTCTTACGAGGGGGAGCAAATCCTGTGATGCTTTTACACTCAAGGGACGTAATTATTTGATCTAAAGCTGAGAGACGGAGTCAAAGAAAGCCGGTTAGCATGACCAGGGTTCTGTGATGTCGTTTCGACATTCACTAGCGAGAGAACAGGAAAATCCGTTAACGTGGGAGTAGAACGCGGTTATTTTTCCTGATACGGCCGACGGTGTGGATTTTCGCACCAGTTAGTGAAATAACACAAATTTTGTATATATACTCCATCTCCTCAAAGTCAGTTATCTAGTCGCATAGTAAATTTTGAAAATCTAGCTCGTTATGCTAGAGCTATTGTGAAAGTGGACTATTAGTATTCGTGGAGATTCATTCATTTCTGTTTGCGGTAATAGATATTAGCATTTTTCGTGATTTTAATGTGTTAAGTTTACTGGGATTTTTTTAAGTGTTAAGACTAGCGTATTAAATACCACATAGCTACTTTTTCCAGTTGTAAAAGTTTAATCACCCTCTATCACATAGAAAGAGATGTTTAATTGACTAATAAATACACTAGGCGATCGAAAATCGAGTAAATACAATTCATTTCTATCCATTGTGTGTCTTTATATAAGTGATTAGTGTAATATCATGTGACGAAAAAAATAGCTAGTAATGACAAGCGATATTTGTTAAAGTAGTCATAATTAAATTAACACTGATATTGAGCGCTGAGTGGGAGGGGGAAGGTCTATCTAACCCTCAACCCGTACCATTTGAGCAAAGCATGATAAGATAGGCTAGTCACATGAGCTTTTTTAATTTAATTAAATGATGGAGCGGATAAGAGATCTTACCCTTTCGCGTGATAGGATAGTATATTAATATTGTGGTTAAATGTTATGTTTTCTTCCTGTTTACTGATCACCAAACCAGCGTACCAGAGGTCTAAGTCTAAAAGCACCAGTGACAATTCTTATTTATTATCAGGTCTTCGATGTTGACCGATTCGGTCCTCTTGTATCATTCAGAGAGAGACTAAACCTTTGAACAATAAGAGCAATGTTAACGGGTCACACGAAATACCCAGTTATTTCATCCATTTTAGCAGCCCGCTGTGGCCCAGCATACAAGGTATATATATCTATAATATTTTTCCCGACTACTGACAATAGTGTGACCAAGTGGATTTATCCAGGGAAGCACTCTGTTTCAAAAATCGGCACTCAACACCACAGAGAAAACCCGATAGGATATACCATCATCATCACCATTATCTCTAGTAACAGTTTACAAACCAGATGTTCCTTTAGCTATTGGGAGTACTGTATACTGTCTACTGTGAACACTAGATCGCTGCTTATATATTGCTACTCAGACTTTCTGAGGTGACATTTTTTTTCATATCCAATAAGTCATCACCAAAGTAAGCGTTCCCCATTATACAAATTAATTATTCGTGGAGGAACTGGGGCTCACATAGGAGAAGCACAACCCTGGATTTTGATACATGTTCACTGACGGTTATGTTCCAGAGGTTGTTAATCAGCTAGTAGGTAAGCGAGTTTGTATGTGGCCACAGATTGACAGAGTGCGAGAAAGAGGAGCGAATATTTCTTTTTTTGTATAATCATTGTACCCACTTCTGTCTTTGTTCGCTAACCTGATTATTTTACTGGGATAGCTTAAGTAAAAAATTGGTTCCTTACTATAACTATCTATTATATATACCATAATGCTAACGTTCGACCTTTTGGGTTATTAACTTCTTTTGGGAATCTTTCTTTCTTCAAAAGAGGGGAGGGCATTTATGGGGTTATTTTCATAATTCTGTAAACCTATGATTCCATTGATTTATATCTATGTTTGATGTTGCGACGAGTTTAATGATACCTACTTACTTAGTCGTTTCCCTTCTGCCGTGAGGTGTAGAGATTTGGAAGAGAGAGCGCCAGATTATCCTATCGACTGTCTTCCTCCTGGCCTGGTTCCATTCTAGTCCTCGGTCCTTCAAAGATTTTCTAATGTTGTCCTCCCAGCGAACTCTGGGTCGTCCTAAAGGTCTGGATCCCTGGCAGAAAGGAATTTTTCAAAGCGATCCTTTATTTAAAAAAAAAAAAAATTTCGGTCTACCGTGACGGAAGAGCGCTTAGATTCGTTATGCATATTGTCTCTAGAAAATGACATTGCAAGAAAGCTCTCATATGACAAACCTGTACGTGAATAAGTTGCTAGAAAAAACATAAATAAGAGTATTTTATAAAATGTGCTTCAAGCAGTATGTTCTGGTAAGTTTAACTTTTCCTTCTGAGCACAAATTTATTATGGATACACCTTGTCAGCCTTGTTTTTTAACAAATGTATTAAAATATTGTATATTTTCATCGTTGCTAATTTTCTAATCTTATAATCTTCTTGGTGTCTCTTCAACGAACTAATTCTGAATGATGGAGGCAATCATTAAAATAGTTAAGATTTTAAAAATCACATATACCATGCTGGATAGTGGTTTAGTGGTCAGAACATATGCCTTCCAAACAAATGTTCTGTATTCAACTCGCAGCAGAGTTGTTTCTTTTTTGAAAATTCATTGATTTGTCTTCAGTTTTTATATGTGTGTTGTTGTGGATCTACTATAAAGCTTGAACTTCAGGTCCTCTAAGTCCACTTGTCTCTATGATACAATTCTTTCCCATGCTCGCACATTTTTTGTTGTTTTTGTTTTTTAATAAAAGGGGCCCCTCCAAGAGTTCAAGCTTCAGGGCCCTCAAAATGTAGATACGCCACTGCCTCTGAGCAAATACGTATGTGAGCCAGGATTGGTGTAAGTTGTGATTTTACATTCCATATTTCATTACTGACATGTGATCTAACACACACACACACCCATATATATATATATATATGGTTGAATGTGATCTGGAAAAGTAACATCAGTTTTCCTGTGAAGATCAAATTATACAAATCACTTGTATTATCTATTCTCTTGTATGGGTGTGAGGGCTGGACACTCACTGCAGATACGGAGCGAAGGATTCAGGCTTTCGAGCATAAATGTTATAGAAGAATTTTGCGCATTTGCTATAAAGAGCACAAAACAAATGTCTATGTTAGAGAGAAGATAAACACCTATGCAGGCCATCAAGAACCACTTTTGTCAATAGTGAAACGTCGAAAGCTTGCCTGGTTTGGGCATGTAACTCGTCATGACTCCCTTTCGAAAACGATCCTCCAGGGAACAGTCGAAGGTAAACGGAGAAGAGGAAGGCAAAGAAAATCCTGGGCTGATAACATCAAAGAATGGGCAGGATACGGTTTCTCCACATTTGTACGCATTGCTGAGAATAGAGAGCAGTGGAGGACCCTGTCTGCTGATGCTTCCACCATGGCACCCCTACGACCCATGACGGGTTATGGGTTGAGATGATGATGATATAATTATATATATATATATATATAAAATTACCATTCGGATATTAATATGTGAAAATAGCTAGATATCCAAGTCACGTGAGGCTGGCAACCTTAGCTTATAGAATAATAATTTCATGAATCACCACTGTCAAAGGCTGGTGACTGCTTTATTGCTAATTTTGTAAAGAGAACTAAACGCGTAAAGAGTCCCAGGTTCCATATGGAGCAGGGAGGAAAAGATGAAAGAAATGATGTTCTATTCAATTTAATTGTAAAAAACGTTTTATCCCAAGGGATTGAATTTAATTCTCATCGAAGGTAAATTCTGAGTTAAATGGGATGGTAGAATAGAAGAGGGGACATATAACTAGTGTTGGAAAACACAATACTCAGGAGACTGTTACGTCTCCATTCTGTTTCATAGTTATTTGTGGTACCAGCAGAAAGTACTATCTCTAGAAAAAAGAAGAAACTGTGACGATGAGCTTGTGCGATCTCAAGTCCACCCCGGCAGGATTGCATTACAGTCCCGTGCGAGTGATATTTTCTTTTTTTTTCTCCCCTATCATTATTATGTGGCATATTTTATGCACCATTGTTTACACTCTATGCTGGATATAGTAGGGGAAAGTCTTTAACACTCTACGGAAGTATTTGCTATGGGACGGTCTTTATCTTGTTTACCCCTCCTCAGATGTATTTACTTTCCGCCAGGTGAACTGGTGTATTATCGTAACAATACTCATTGATTATCACCGGTCAGCGAGCGAGATTCGTATTTCGAAAAGAAGGTCTCGCGCGATTAACATCTATAGAAGCCTATAAGGTCTGTCTGAGATAGACGTCTGAAATGGGCAGATTACACAGGTGGTATATGCGTTTATCGTGATTATCACAATAATCTCTCTGGAGAACCATAATTGGCGACAGGTATATTCTGGACATCAAATGAGTACAGAGATGGTGTTTGTGATTTGTGCACAAGATTCCGACAGAAGTCTGACGCAACGATATGAAGAGGTCACGCGTGGATATTAAATTTAATATTTTGAAACACGTGATGGTATTTTGTTAAAATTTGAAACACCCCTACCAACGAAGTGCTGAACGAGATTCGATTTGATTGGTTTGAAGTCAGAAGCCGGAATATACAAATGTATCTCATTGGAGAATTAGGCGAAAACACAGCTGGAATTTGAACTGAGATTGTGAGATATAATTTAGCGAACTCAGAGACACAGAACAGACAGCTTCGCAACTTCATACGAACAACTCCCAAAAAAGCCAGAAGAGAAGGATTGGGCCTAGCATTCTATTATTGACAGTGACAGATCGAGTATTCGACAACTTTGGCTTCACAAGTAAACCCGCATTTTTAAAACAAAACTGGGAACTTAAAAGGACAGATCAAAGTATTTGGGAACCTTTAAAACTTAAAACAGTAAGCCAACAGTTATAAATACGAAGAATGGAGTCCTAAGGAATTGGATCACCGTCATAAGAGAAACTTTTCCCAGACCAAGTGTTTCACTCGTCATAAGAGGTTTTATAGATTTCCAGGCCAAGTGTTTCAATCGTTATAAGATGGATTTCCAGACGAAAGTGATTCGAGAGCATATGCACCGAGATTGCTCGTGTCCATTCAAAAATCTGTGCAAGGAGATTGTGTATTCCCAAAAATTGTAGGTTCGTGGTTACAAGCCATCAGTGTGGTAGTAACGCTGCTAGTGTGAGAGAAAAGCATCCATCCTAACCGCCAACAGCGAAAGAGAGTGTAGAGAAGGCTTTCGTCATCACAGAAGTGACGAAAACCACAGCTGCAGGACTCCCTTATAAAAGTTATGTGCTTGTAAAAAGGCACCAGCAAAACGGACTTTTGATAAATCCTTACCCACGTCTCCGTGACGAAAACTTTTATCTACATTTCACCAATCTTTATTTTTTTTTTTTTTAACTGTTAAAGACTAATTCATTATTAAAAATGTTACATGTTGTTTTCAAACTAAACAATCATAGTCGGTTCAGCTTTATATGTTTGAAAGCAAACGTATGAGCCAGAATATTATATATATATATATATATATATATATATATATATATATATATATATATATATATATATATATATATATATATATATATATATATATATATAATAGCTATGAGGTGTTCAAGGTTGAAGTCCGGGCGCGGGCTTTTGTAGAAGTATCATCGACCAGGATTTTGATTGAATAACCTGAACGGCTCCTGAGATAAACTCTCTGTTGATGGGAAGGAGCGAGCTCATGACCGGGTTGGAAGAAAAGTCCACAGGCCCTCCATCCTCGCAATGACATGTCATTTAGCCGGGAAAAAAATCTATATATATATGCGTGGCACTCACGCATAAAACGTGTACCAATTTAACTTATGTGATATTGTCACAGCGATTTTTTTAAACTGTCTGTATAGTGTTGTTCTGTCACCATAATGTAACAGCTTCACTTGCTGGTCCGTGTTTTTAGTGTGATCGTATAGTGGCTAGGTTAGTGGTCTGTGAATAAAGAGACAATTTTTAACCATCAACACGCCGGAACAATGAATCCAAAATACGACTCGAATGGAGGTACCCAATGGAAGACACAGTCTCTTCTAAAGGTTAACAGTTCTTTAATTTGGTTCCAATTACAGTTTTTCTTCGCAATCTAACATGTTCCTTTCTAAACATTAGGCCATCAATCATTATGTAGAGTTTACCTTTGGGATCCTTTTGTACAGGCGTTCGTCTTAGACCATTGTTTGACATTCGAAGTCACCTTTATGCCTTCCTTCTATTCTAACTCTCTTCATTAAAGCGGACACACCCATTTTTGTATTTATTTTCTTGCTTGACCAAGATGTTGTAATCCTTCTCTGTAAGCTAGGCGGTCATAACTGTTTAATTACCATCTTGCTTTTTCTCAAAGCTCTTTCATTTCTTGACTTTACTTCATGGCTTTCTTGACGTTCCGCCCTGCGTCCATGAGTGTCGTCCAACTGTCTCGTCATCGTTGTCCTCTGACGTGTCACGCTATCTTTTATTTCTCTCCCCGTCATCAGCATAGAGAGTATACTTTCCTTCTCATAGCTGACCCATTATTCTCTATTTTACGTCATGCAAAACCGTATGTCTGTACTCCTGTGACACATATACCCCAGGGTCCCTCAAAGAATAATGATGTGATGTCCGTGACAGCATTATTACTCCGGCCATGCCTCTCACTGACTCTAAAACGACCCTTTTTTATATATCCCGAAAACTAACTAAAATACTGAACTAATTCCTTAAAAATTTCTAATACTTATGAGTAACAACATGTTTAACTTTCTTAATTTATAAATTTACAACATTAACACTCACCCACGGCACAGCCCTCAGCCTACACTCGTCTCTCCAAATAACCACGGCTCAGCTCCTCATCGTATACTCGTTTCTCCAAATGACTTGTATTTCTACTAATGAACACAATCGCACAAGTCTTTCACCTCTTCTTACTCCTTACTTTCTATAGTCACCCTCCTGTCATTCCGCCACTTCATCTATGTTTTCACCCCTTGCTCTGCTATATATGCATTATCGTTTTCCCCAGCTCAGCTCGCGCATAAGTCCGTTTGGACCCTATTATGCGCCTGTACAAGATTTTGCTATCACCTCCATCTTGTACTTATAACTGCTATAATCAGCCTCAAAGATCTTCTCTTTTCCTCCTTTCTTTCGTATTCCTGCTTGCTATCTCATTTCGTTCTCTATACTCCTCTCACAATTTTACCTTACCCTCTAGGTTTCAGAGAAGCATATCTCCTCACAAGTCTCCACCCCTTTTTTCTGTTATCTTATAACTCATAGGTTCGTTACTTCTCTGTGGCTTCTCAGTTTTCTCATGATTATTTAAACCATTATCTTATGTTCGCCATCTCCCATGGCCCTTAATTTCTTACCATTTTAACCATTTAACTACCTCACTCTTAATTTTGCCATCTCTTATGGCTTCTTCTTCTTCTCATATAATATCCTCGCCATTTTCCCATGGCCTATAACCTACCTTATTTATTCCAAAATTCCAACATTTTTCTTGCTTCTACTTTATCCCTCGTCTACTTTACTTACTCATTAACTCCTATCTTTCGCTATAGTGAACTCCTTTATCTCTATACCCTTCCAGAGAAATCTATTTAGCAGTATCTATTTTTGCTTCCTCCTTTATTTCTCTTCTGACTTCGTTCACGATTTGCTTGCTCTATCCGTCTCTGTCGTCTCTTCATGTTTTCGTCATCTATCATTTTCGTCAGAACCATATCTATTGCATCTCTTGTTTCCGGAAAGTGTGTATGATACCTTTCCTCTAGCAATCTACATACCATGATTCTTGAGAAGTTAAAATCAGGCCGTCCTATGATGGCTTCTATTACCGTCTTCAACTCCTCTATGCTTGGTTCATCTACTTTAATCATTTCCTTCCTCTTGTCATTCACTTCTTCTCCTACTTTTTTTCTCAATTTTTCTACCATTTCGCACCTCGCCGTCTGCCATACTTTCCTCATGTGACTCTCTTTATCTCTCCATCTTACACTTTCTTCTGCGTCCTCGTCCTCTGTGAATTCCGATTTATCTTCTTCATCTGACGATACACTGTCTGCGTAACTTGACGACGAATCTGAGAGCACGTCTCTATCCACTATTTTGATTTCCCCGTAATTAAGTTTCTCCATCACTCTCACCACAAGCCTGCGAATTTCTTCTCTTCTTCCCGATAAGTCTGTATCAAACTTTCTCTCCATAAATTTATGCACATACTTTAGTACTACTGTGTCGGGTTTAGCTTCCCTCAGTTCGTCTTTTATTGCTTTCTTCATCTCCTGTATGCTTGGCTTAGCTACCTTGATGATTTTCTTCTTCTCCTCCGAACCACTTTTAACTCTCTGTACTCTCTTCTCTACTTCCCGCTCTCTATTCTTTTTATCGAAATATGTGCAATGTGCTGCTATCTCTTCCTCGTCCTCTCTTTTACTACTATTTCTTGAGTTCCTCTCAACTTCTTCATTCTTATTTCCGTCGTTACATCGACCTCTGCTTGTTTTCCTGGTATCTTTAGTTACTTCCACCTTGTTCTTCCTGGCTTCTAATTCTTTAAACTCCTTCTCGATATCTGCACACAATGCGATTAACCCTTCAATTTCTGTCATATCACAACTTATAATCTTGTTCTCCTCTCTTTGTCTCATCTCCGACTGTTTTTCATCCTTCAGTCTTTTGAGACGTCTTTCATAATCTGATGAATCATCCGACGATACATCAGACTTGTTATTATCCCCTCTAATCCCTGTAACGCCCAGCACTTCCTGTGTCTCTGAAGTCCCTTCTGTCTGATTAACTAAGTCCTGAGGATCTTCCTCTTGTTTCTGTTGAACTGTGGTCCTCTCCGGTTCCGTGTCCTCTTTCTTCTCTTCTCTATCCGTCAGAAATCTTCTATTATACTCGTTCAACGGAATATAATCTTCCCTCTCCCAATCATCTGTCAGAAATCTTCTCTTATATTCCATCAACGGAATATCATCTTCACTCTCCCAGTCATCTTCTTTATCTGCTAGTCCCTCTCTCTCTTCTGAATTCTCACTACTCTGCGGTTTATCAAGTGTATCTAGTGCTCTGCATCAAACATTGTGCAGGAAGCGTTAGCAAGGAAAAGGTGGGACGTTCTGTCACACCCAGCCTACAGCCCCGATCTGTCACCATGTGACTTTCATTTGCTCGGACCCTTAAAAAATCTCTAAAGGGACAACGATTCGACTCCGATGCAGACGTCAGGGCCTCGGTGACCAAATGGTTCAATAAGCAACCAAAGTCATTTTTCTCGGACGGCATCCGCCGTCTACCAAAGCAGTGGGATGCGTGTCTGAATGCCTATGGTGACTACTTCTAAAGAACCCCAGTAAGTACTTGCTTCATAACAAGTGCTGTATTTAATTCTACTACTACTGCTGATGTACCTTACATATATTTGTTATAAAGCCACTGGGACGGGTTTCATTTGAACACACCTCGTATTTTCCTCTTCTTTTCCAACATTCTTATCAACAATGGTAATTGATTTACTTCTCCTCTCATCACTCTTCCTACCACCACTCTGGTTCCCCATCCTCTCCTTTACAGTTTTTAATTCTGATTTTACATTATTCCTGCCAGTCTCATTTCTTATTCTAGGATAATTAATGTCACTAGATGAATTCTCTATTCTCGACTCGCTTTCTTGATCCTCTTCTCCGCTATCAATGTCTGGTGTCGATACCAGGGTGGCTCTCCCTCCTTGGTTCGTTCTTTTATCTGCGTTATGTTTACATCTTTTATTATTCTGTTTATTAATAAGTTCAGACACTAAGTCCGTCCATTCTGTCTGAGTTGCAACTGTGTTTGTTTTCTTTTCTACTTTAATCTTATTAGCATCAAGTTTTCTCTAAAAGTTCAACTTTGGTCTCTCTTTTGTACAATTGATCTCCGCTCCATTATCAATCTTACTGTTCGTAGTTCCTTCCCTTTTACACACTTGTATCTTGGCACAGTGTCCATTTTCTGTCCTAACATTTAAATTATTTACTTCGAAAAACTTTCCACCCTTTATCTCTTGAAGAAAATATTTCGTACCTTTATTCTATTGCGTCTCTTACTTAAGGGTTCCCAGTGTCTAGGTGCTTCTGAAACGTTGCACACTCTGCCTTTGTAAATTTTTCTAGGTCCGTTATCTTCACTTGGAAATCTACGCTTACGAAAATCGTTTCCTCTAACATTCCTTTCTCTATCCCATCGTCTGTTCATAAACCTGGTTATATTTCCACAATTTCTTCCATATATATATATATCCGCATAGAACATATCGTTGTTCCTCCATCTATGTAAACGATTCCATGTTCGTCCTATGTCCATTCTTCTATGTCGATCATCGAGGCTCTGCGGAGCATAGTGTTCTCGAGAGGTTTGACGAATTCCCCTCGAGGTAAATTCTCCCATTCTTCGTCTATCTGATCTTCCCATCTCCTCATGTCCTAATTGATCTACTCGGTGTGGAACATTTTCTTTCCTGAAACCCAGTTCCGGCTTTCTAATTCTGTATGTAGACATGGGGCTGCACTCCTCATCTACCACGTTTCTACGTCTGTACTCAGTACCTCTTGGGTATTGTCTAGCCCCCCCCCCCCCCCCCCCCCCCCCCCCCCCCCCCCCCACCCCCCCCCCCCCGGAAACATCTCTCCCACATGCATTCCCATGATTCCGGATTTCCCTTAACCCATCTCGTCTTATTTCCACACCCATTTTAGGTCCATACTCAATTCTCTCTCCATCATGACAAGTCGCCCAATTTTCTGTAATATCCTTCCTCGTATCGGGTCGTCCGGTATAATTCTTAATCCTTTGCGTTCCACAAACAGCTGCTAAATGTCCCTTAGCTTTGCATAAATAACATCTTCTTTCGTCTCTATTTTGTCTTATTCCTCTCCTGAGTTCCCCCTCATCGCCACCTAAGTCTGTATTGCCTGTGTTGGTGGCTAAATAAATCTTATCTTCCCTGTCTATCATTAACTGCCTGTCTAGTCCTCGGAGCTCGATTTTCCTTCCAATTTCTTTCTTCAATGTTGTTTCCCGATCTCAACTGGAATCTCTTCATCAAATTTTCTTCTGATAACGCCATCTGTATAGCCTCATTCAAGGTCGTTGGATTCTTTCTTAGCAGATGTAACCTCATCCCATCCTTAAGCAAGGCATCGATAAATATCTCCACCAGCTGACTTTCAAGATCCGGGCTACGGATATCCTGTTCCACAAAAACCTCTTCCGCCAGATTTTTCAACTTATCGCAAAACAACTAAACCGATTCTCCTGTCTCCTGTTTCACCCTCCTAAGCAATCCCCATATATAGTACGGGTCCACTGACTCCCCATAACTTTTTAATAATCCCTTCTTCAGCTGCTCCCACTTTTCCTGAGGCTCTTCTTCGAACCTTCTCCTCAGGAAATCGTTCACCAATTCATCACTGGTTAAAAAGGCCAATCGTTTCTTTTCTTCATCGCCTGCCCTATGGAGTACGCAGACCTCTCTATCCTGGTCATCCACTTCTTACAATTTCCTGATTCCTCGCTACAGGTCTCAATGCTTTGACGTAAATTAGCCTGCCAGTTTTCAATGCTCCATCTTTCCAGTGCATTCGTAACATGTAATACGGTTTCGACATCTAAAACCTTGAATATGGTGAATACGTTTGGCCGTCCAAAATTTCACGGTTTCGACATCTAAAACCTTGAATAGGTGAATACGTTTGGCTCTCGGAAATTTCACGGTTTCGACATCTGGAACCTTGAATATGGTGAATAAGTTTCGCTGTCGGAAATTTCACGGTTTCGACATCTGGAACCTTGAATATGGTGAATAAGTTTCGGTATCGGAAATTTCACGGTTTCGACATCTGGAACCTTGAATATGGTAAATACGTTTGGCTGTCGGAAATTTCACGGTTTCGACATCTGGAACCGTGAATATGGTGAATACGTTTGGCTGTCGGAAATTTCACGGTTTCGACATCTGGAACCTTGAATATGGTGAATAAGTTTCGCTGTCGGAAATTTCACGGTTTCGACATCTGGAACCTTGAATATGGTAAATACGTTTGGCCGTCCAAAATTTCACGGTTTCGACATCTAAAACCTTGAATATGGTGAATACGTTTGGCTGTCGGAAATTTCACGGTTTCGACATCTGCAACCTTGAATATGGTGACTACGTTTGGCTGTCGGAAGTTTCACGGTTTCGACATCTGGAACCTTGAATATGGTGAATACGTTTGGCTGTCAGAAATTTCACAGTTTCGACATCTGTAACCTTGAATATGGTGAATACGTTTGGCTGTCGGAAATTTCACGGTTTCGACATCTGGAACCTTGAATATGGTGAATACGTTTGGCTGTCGGAAATTTCACGGTTTCGACATCTGGAACCTTGAATATGGTGAATACGTTTGGCTGTCAGTAATTTCACGGCTTCAACATCTGGAACCTTGAATATGGTGAATACGTTTGGCTGTCGGAAATTTCACGGTTTCGACATCTGGAACCTTGAATATGGTGAATAAGTTTCGCTGTCGGAAATTTCACGGTTTCGACATCTGAAACCTTGAATATTATGAATACGTTTGGCTGTCGGAAATTTCACGGTTTCGACATCTGGAACCTTGAATATGGGGAATACGTTTGGCTGTCGGAAATTTCACGGTTTCGACATCTGGAACCTTGAATATGGTGAATAAGTTTCGCTGTCGGAAATATCACGGTTTTGACATCTGGAACCTTGAATATGGTGAATACGTTTGGCTGTCAGAAATTTCACGGTTTGGACATCTGGAACCTTGAATATGGTGACTACGTTTGGCTGTCAGAAACTTCACGGTTTCGACATCTGGAACCTTGAATCAGGTGAATACGTTTGGCCGTAGGAAATTTCACGGTTTCGACATCTGGAACCTTGAATATGGTGAATACGTTTGGCTGTCGGAAATTTCACGGTTTCGACA
Source organism: Oreohelix idahoensis (assembly GCA_024509875.1). Classification (NCBI taxonomy): domain Eukaryota; kingdom Metazoa; phylum Mollusca; class Gastropoda; order Stylommatophora; family Oreohelicidae; genus Oreohelix; species Oreohelix idahoensis. The sequence goes on from JAMPIV010018538.1 coordinate 735,177, forward strand.
TCTGGAACCTTGAATATGGTGAATACGTTTGGCTGTCGACAATTTCACGATTTCGAAATCTGGAACCTTGAATATGGTGAATACGTTTAGCTGTCGAAAATTTCACGGTTTCGACATCTGGTAGAGGTTCGTCAATCCTGGTAAACGGCAACAGCTCACCACCCACTTGTCACAGATTTCAGCTGTCTCGATCCGCAGAAATCCCAGATTCAAATCCTGGTAAACGGCAACAGTTCACGGTTTCGACATCTGGAAGAGGTTCGTCAATCCTGGTAAACGGCACCAGTTCACCACCCATGTCACAGCTTTCAGCTATCTCGATCCGCAGAAATCCCAGAGTGATTCGAATCCTAGTAAACGGCACCAGTTCACCACCATATGTTACGGATTTCATTAGTGCATCTGTAACCACAGTGTAACAGCTTCACTTGTTGGCCCGTGTTTTTAGTGTGATCGTATAGTGGCTAGGTTAGTGGTGGACAGTGGTGTGTGAATAAAGAGACAATTTTCAACCCTCAACACGCCGGAACAATGAATCCAAAATACGACTCGAATGGAGGTACCCAATGGAAGACACAGTCTCTTCTAAAGGTTAACAGTTCTTTAATTTGGTTCCAATTACAAGCTGTGCTTCACAATCTGACGTGTTCCTTTCTAAACATTAAACCATCAATCATTATGTAGAGTTTACACTCGGGATCCTTTTGTACAGGCGTTTGTCTTAGACCATTGTTCGACATTCGAAGTCACCTTTACGCCTTCCTTCTATTCTAACTCTCTTCATTAAAGCGGACACAACCATTTTTGTATTTATTTTCTTGCTTGACCAAGATGTTGTAATCCTTCTCTGTAAGCTAGGCGGTCATAACTGTTTAATTACCATCTTGCTTTTTCTCAAAGTTCTTTCATTTCTTGACTTTACTTCATGGCTTTCTTGATGTTCCGCCCTGCGTACATGAGTGTCGTCCAACTGTCTCGTCATCGTTGTCCTCTGACGTGTCACGCTATCTTTTATTTCTCTCCCCGTCATCAGCATAGAGAGTATACTTTCCTTCTCATAGCTGACCAATTACTCTCTATTTTACGTCATGCCGAACCGTATTTCACTATTCCTGTGACAATATTACAGTGATAGATTTTGAAACAACGTGTTTACCTGATGATGCTAACGTAATTCACAATCTCAGCTTTGTGGCCACTCATAAAATGACAAGGGTTTGGCCGGGCGTCTGCTGTATTAATGTGTCGTATAGTGGTTGTTTGAGCGCTGCCCTAACAGTGGGTGGTTGTAGATGTTGATGATGTGTACTGCTGACGAATACAATAACTGAACGACAGATGGTTGATGAGTATAAATCTTTGTACAGCAACTTTATTTCATGATGATTATAAAACAACGTCCTTTCATCCTCCTTTCTTTATTTCATTGCTATCCAAAACCGCTGGAAAAAACATGCATAAAATAACACTTCAACACCTAGTTAACTAATTGATAGTCAGTCGGGGTTTAGACCAACACATTCATGCCACACTGCATTAACTAAGAGGAAACACGACTGGCACCTAATTATTAACAACAATAACATGTGTGGGACAGTCTTTGCAGACTTTAAAAAAGCATTTGATATGATAGATAACGCTATTTTAATTAGAAAACTAGAAACATCAAAAATAAACTTTCAACTGGTGACAATAATTAAATCATTCCTGTCAGACATAAAACATGTAGTTTCTTACAATAACTCATATTCAAACACAGCCGTAATAAATACAGTCGTTCGTTCCTCAGGGTTCTATACTTGGTCTTCTACTTTTTGCCATATACATTAATAACCTTCTACCACACATCAAGCACTTCTCTTGTGACCTGTTGACAGACGACATGTTGTAACACACTCGAACTATCGTTACAAAAAAGATACAGATAATCTGATTACGCAAAGCAACGGAAATCGCATGCTAATAAATATCATTAAAACGAAATGCGTGTTAATATCAACTAGACAAAAATTACAAACTTCAGAGAAAAGAACACTTCAGATCTACATTAGTACCTCACTAAATGAAAACGTTAATATACATAAAACTCTAGGTATAGTTGTTGACCAGCATCTAAATAGGAACACCAATCAAACGGCACATAAAGTTTACCAGTTAGCTAAAATCAAACATTTCCCAGATGAAGACGCACGAAAATTGTGCTATATATCTCACATACAAGCAAACCTTGACTATTGCTCCACAATCTGGGATGGTTGCTCAATGTCCAACACAAACAGCCTTCACTAAAAAAGCGTGCAGTGCGTCTAGTCACTGGCAACTGCCTAACTCAGTGTGAAGATCAATATACAAATCTCCAAATACTGCCCTTAAGAAAAGTAGAATGAAAAAAAAAATATAAAAACACACAAATAATAATAATATGTAATATATATATATATATATATATATATATGCCTTGTGGTCACAACGTAGGTTTTTTTGTCCTTAATCTTTGTAAGACGTATTACTTTTTGTGTGTTTTTGTAAATATTATTTTTTCCATTCTACCGTTTTACCCCCGTCTTACGGTAGTTCTCCTCATATACTCATATCATACCCGTAAGAAAGCTCCTTCTGATTAACAAAGCTGAATTTGTTCACAAAATCCTGTAACAGAATGCTCCAGCATTATCTGTGGCCAATGTTTAAATACAATGAAAGGCGCAGTCAACGCTTTAACAAATTGCACGTACCCAAGCCTAGGCTTGACTTATTCAAGACGAGCTTAGCGTGCTCTGCTGCTCATCTTTGGAATTGTCTTCCACAGAACCTAAGAAACAACCTCAGTCCCTATTTACACAATCGTAGACTTTTCGAATACTTCATGAGTTCTTGATGCATGTCACCCTAATCGGATTGTCCTTTCTTATTCTTCTTCTTGCGATCGCATCTTTGATGTTTACACCGCCAGACGAGTTCTCGTGATGAATGTTGTGAAGTCTGATTCACAACAAGTCATTCTGACCACAACAGTGAGCCATACTTTATAAAACTGTATGATAGACGGACCAATAGAATCGCACCTTCATGCAGTGTTTACAAAACGATTAGGCATTCAACATGACGATCTCAAATCTGAGCAAACCAGTTGAGGATGGCATTAAACGGAACATTATGAGCGAAGTACCGCCTGGAAGAGGTCAAGAATTCACTAATAGGAATGTTCAATTAATAGAGTGTGCAAAAATTTCCAAGGGAAGTGATATAATAATGGAGAAATCTCGAGTGGAATGCTTCGAGACATTAGGCAAGTCAAAAATTTTGCTGTTTAGGATACGTCTAGGAAAAGATGGTATTATGATAATAAAAGACAATTATCTAGGGAAATAAAAAATAATCCAGGGCATAATTTAAACCTAATATGAAGGAAAGTCGGCATCTGTGGCCTAATGGATATGAACGCAGTTTCATAATTCAGATATACCAGGTTCGAAACCTGCTGCAGGCGGTTTGGTAGCAGATCGCTATGTGTGGATTTTAACAATGGTATAAGCGCCGTACCAACTCCGCCTATGCCGGTCCCAAGCCCGGATGAAAAAGGAGGAGGGCGGCCTGCGTGGAGGGCGTAAGGAGGCAGCCCCTTCACCATGCAAAGGCACAACAGGCCAATCACTGTTTGTCTTAAACTACGATTAAAAGCAATATAAGAGAGAAAACCGGACTGATTCTAAAGGCGACGAACTGGAACGGACTACGGACTACGACTTATGGAACATGGAACACAAGAAGTATAAATGGGAAAGAAGAGAAGCCTTGGAAGAGATGAGGAAAGCAAAACTAGAAATCCTGGCTATTACCGAAACAAAGAAAAAAAGACAAGGAGTCATGGATCTCGATGGCAACACTCTGCTATACAGTGGTGTACCCACATCTGAAAGAGCTAAAGGGGGCGTGGGTTGCATTGTGGCCAAAACCAGAAAGATAGTATCAAGGGATGGAACTTTGTCTCGGAGCGCATTATGGATGTAAAACTAAAAGAAGGAGAAACCATAGTCAACCTGGTCATAGTGTATGGGCCAAATGAGGATGAGAGAGCAGAGGTCAAGGAAGAATTCTTCGAGCTGCTTCAAAGGACAGTGGATGACTGCCTAGATGAAATTATCACGCTCGGAGATTTCAATGCCAGAGTTGGAAATGACCTTGCTAGATGGGGTGGAGTTATCGGAAGATATGGAGAAGATACTCTCAATGACAATGGAAAGCGACTCCTCAGATTCTGCAGTGAGCAGAATCTGATCATTACCAAAACAAAGTTCCCCCATAAGCGCATACATGCATACACTAGGTGTGAACCAACAAAGAATGAGAAGTCAGTGATCGACTATGCCCATGTTAGGAGGAGCTCATTCAAATATGTCCGGGATGCTAGAGTCTGGAGGGGGCCAGAGATTGGAAGCGATCACTACCTGCTTACAATCAAAAGAACAACTGAAAGAGTTGCTCAGCCTAGGAACTGCCCAGCACCACGCAAGAAACCAAGTAAACGAACGGAAGAAATGAGCATTAAGACCTACAAGCTGAAAGAGCCAGAAATTAAGACCAGATATCAGGGGCTTATTGCTACAGCGGTGAGAAACACAGAAGAACAACCTGATGACTTGGAAACCCTGTGGCTTAAATTCAAGGACATCATAAAGACAGCTGCTGCAGAAGCATGTGGTGAAGTCCCACTTGGGAACAAGAGAAAGAGGACACCTTGGTGGACAGAAGAAGTCAAAGAGAAAATAAGAAAGAAGAAAATGGCATTGAAACAATACTTAGGAGCTAAAAACACAGCAGGAC